>JBBPOY010000088.1:0-21282 GCA_038091675.1 Leccinum proliferum | reverse complement strand
AGCGAATATCGCCCTACAGCGGCATCTGCCAGAGCAGTATGGAGAGAACAGCATTCCGTGAGCTTACCCAGCCTCTTGCCCTAGAGGGAGAGAGAGAGAGAGAGAGAGAGAGAGAGAGAGAGAGAGAGAGAGAGAGAGAGAGATAAGTTGACTGACGGTGCAACAAAAGCATCCTTACCTTGCTCGCGATCTCCAAGCATTTGATTGAAACATCCAGCACGAGATCCTTGATTTCCTTCCCACTCAATCGCATCTCTTCTTTCGCATACTTGAGGAGAGTACTATGCTTATCCATAAAAGGATTGATCATGATATTGACCAAGTCCTCCTTCATCACTAGTAACGGACCGATTGCTTTCGATTTGCCCTGTAATGATACAACAGCTTCAGGCCAGGCGGAGTCCCCACGCACCCTCAGACAGACAGTCAACAACATGACAACTTGGGCAGTCGGGTTGGAGTCGGGAAAATCGGCGTAGAGTTGACGCTGGATGTGGATGTGATCGAACACGAGTTTACGAAAAGCTAGAGAGGGGTAATTTCAATACGCGCCTCCAGAGTTTTGTCCTATACCCTCACCTTCGTCGACTCAGTAACAGCCGGACTGAAAACCTTCAGACAGTAGACAGTGCAGCATCAGGCAAACCAACTTACCCGAGTTTGAGTAACAGCTCACCTGAATAGTCAAGTATCTTGAGAGGGCTCGATATGCGCATTCATTGCTCTCGGCCTCCATACATATTCCTGCCGCTACTGTACGACTCAAAGACATCCTTTTACAGTTGTGCGTGAATATGATGCTCCGCTCAGAGTAAACGAACAGTCACCTTGGATCGAGGCGTTTCAGTTCCCGAACATTTCGAGCGATATCGTTAGTCCGATCGCCGCCGTTCGAGCGCTTGCCTTTCGAACATCTTACGGAAGACGAAATCGCAGTACTGATTCGATCAGGGTAAGAAATTGATCTATTGAAAAGTTCTCATATACCTTTGGATCCGTCCGAAAACCGCATATGGTAGTAACCCTGGTTCGATGACAATTGCAATCGGCAGTTGAGCCATCAAGGGACCATCCGACGACCTAAAGCCCTCCTCCCGTCCATCCGACCTCCATCACATGGAGGAACAGAAAACGGGGAATAGGAATGGGGCCACATACCTTCATACTGAATGAGATGAACTAGGCCGGGTCACAAACCAGACGATTCGACAAATCTGTGCGATCTCTATCTACATCGCGTGGTCAACTCGTGGAAGTAAGGTTTCAGGATGCCAGCACGAAACACGTACCCTGCGCGACCCCGTACCTGCCCATTGGATTCACTTGACCGATATTCCCCGCTTTACCCTTCTCGAGGGCGGCATCAAACATGTTCCTCGTCATGTTCGTCTCGATCAGGCCAGGGCAGATCAAGTTTACGCGAACGTCGGTCTTCTGCAATTGGTATACGCTCGTCTTCGCGATCGAGTTGACGCTGTATTGGGGATGTAATCGTTGTACGACAGGGAAAGTGAAGTGAGCTCATGCGGCCTTACTTGCGCTGTGTGGATTATTGTTGATGACATGAGTTGAACATAAAGAAGAGAGGCTTACAGTCGATTGTTCCAGCGCCCGAGCGCAGTTCAACGACTAGCAGAGTGGGTTTAATTATGCGGAACAAAGAAGCGGGCGGGACGAACCAGAAGCGGTCAATATGATACTGCCTCCGCTCAACGTCTTGCCACGGGAGCCAACTGAAGATAATTGCATTTGCTTGATCAAAGTACGGTAGCCACGCTTCACGCTGTGCGTACGTAGCGATCAGTCACGGTGGCATGAAAGCGGGAAAGTGGAAGAAACGTACCTGGGTACGCGAGCCGCCCAGCATCATAAACCTTCCATCTTCGCGAGTCCCCATCTGGAACGAAGTTGTTGATGCGTTGACATAGAACGTCGAGAACATCAACATACCCTCGGTGATGTCGATATTGTACTCCTGGATGTCTAGCGTACGTAGGCGTGCACTCACGTCGAAAGATATCATTGTCTAATGGTTCTAGAGGCGATATGCTTTGCGTTGAACATAGGAAACTGTGTCACATTCGAGTTAGGAGACGACGTCTATCAACAAGAAAAGGGAAAGAGACAAACAAAATGGCAGAGTACTCTGTTATTTTGTAGCACTGGCGAACGAGACTGTCCTCCCACAATGGTGTCATGTCGTTTTTGCAGCCCGGCGGCGATGACTTCGGTGGCGTCCTTTGCTCACACCGTCGTGTTTGATTGGTCTCCGAGATTCAGAGCCTTCGGAGGGATCTAAGTATGCGAGAGGCCTGCAGGAAGCTTGGCCAGTTTCGGGATCGAACATAGAATTCAGAGGACGTCCGAGGTGAGAGCTTAGGGTGTGTTACGATGATCATAATACTAACAGTACGAAGAATCTGAGCCTGAGAACCAAAGTGATTTATAGGTATTCATCTACATCCATCGAATCTGATGCTCCATCGTCCGCAAAATACATCTCTAAAACGTTGTCGTCTCCGCTTGAGCTGGATACTTCCGCATTCGACTCCGGGTCTGAGTCCCCACCACTAGAATGTATATCTTCCACATCTTGGCAACTATCCTCCATGCACACGTCGGAAGACTCGGATCCGGATGACGAATTATATGGACGTTTTTTGACCGCAGGGGAATCAGCCTTCCGGGTACCAATGCTTCCTTCGGAGGATTCTTCAATACTTGAATTGACGTGAGAATATGTATGTCCGACACCCATACCCCAATGGTATCGTATAAGCATGTCTCGATCAACAAACCTACAAACGTGACGGGTATCAGTCGCTCACAAGTTCCGAGATTGTTGACCAGATCACAAACCTATTGACACAGTATAGCTTCGAATCATGGGCATCTCGGGATGCTCTCGACCTCGCCTGACAATCAGGATGAAGCTTACCCTTGGAGAAATCAGGAATGAGATGGCAGCTCCTCAAAACGTCTGCTGGGTCAACAAAACCGAAAGCGTCGTCTTCATCCATGGGAACAAAGCGTACAACATCCAGCTTCCAGGCATTTTGCTCTTGATGACTTTCGAGGACTTCAAACCAACGAACCCAGAGGAACTCAAGGCGGCGAGGCTGGTGGTCCTTCAACCCTGGACCGTTGTAAATGGCGTTAGCATGAAAGATGCCGAGAACCCTGGCATAGCAGAATGGGTGCGCCGTGGAGCCGGGTGCATCAGAAAGAAGCATGATATCCCGATGGTCTGTGCTCGGGTTAATGGAGTCTTGTGCTCTACGAACGTCGTACGCGGTGTAGTTGATCCGCATCAAATGATGCCCGTAGATACGATCATTTTTGAACAGAACTTGACTATGCAAGGTTATGATCTCGGAATGAATGTCCGAGGCCTCTACATTCGGAGGTGTAATCGTAGATCCAGGGCAGGTCTCCGAGCTTGTGGCGGTTACATGCATTTGCCTGATTCGTGGAAGGAGGTGCCTCCTCAGCTTCAATGTGAAATCCTACAACCAACTTAGATGGCAGTCAATAGTGGGTAGGGAACCGACCTTTGCTGCCGGGTCCTCTGAGTGTGATCGGGTAAACGTCCTCAAGTCCTCTGGGTAATTGTGCGACTTCCCAATCACGTGATGCTCTTCAAGTGCCTGAGGCAGTTTTTCACGCGGGACTTTGGACGAGGACAGGCGAGCACGGATTTGGCGGATGCGTGCTTGACGCCGTTCGATACGGGTTAACTGTTGTATGTATGCCTTTCGGCTTGTCCTTGTGAATCTGGACTTGCCGACACGATGCTCAAGCTCTCCCTATAACAGTCGACACTGAATCACAGGAATAAGAGCAATTCAGGAAACAACTGACCGGCTGGGTTGAGTACGAATCCGTGGTACCGTATCGTCTGATGGTCTCCGTGTAATCGCCAAGTGAATGCATCTTGTAAGTCTGAAGGTTGAACATTTTTTCACGCCGTGTGCATGCGGGTTCAAGTTGTCCATTCTTTCTCGAAGTTCGAACCTGGCGTCGGTAACGCCCATCCGCCTCTCGCTTGAGCTCCTTGGTGGCAAAAGAGCAGCATGTGTGTGATTGAAAAAAGCGAAGTTCAGCCCCAAGAATGGCTGTCACATTGTCCATGACTTGAAGCGTTTCATCCGTGTGGATCCGGAGCTTCGCAAGACCGTGCCAAGTACCCAGGTAGAATAGAAGCTTGAGCACGTCGGAATTATGTGGCTCAGGCAAAAGCCCGTTGAAAACGGGGATAGCACACTGAAATGAATACGGATGAACGAAGCTCTACTAGCCTCTGAAGGATGACAAATACCTGCAGTAAATCCTCAAAGTCCCTCGCTGCCATTTTCTTCATCTCAGAGGCGTTCCGAGAAAAGCGCCGAATGGTATCACGACCAAAACTAGGTACTTGACGAAAGCTGTACCGAATAATAAAAGGGGGATGCAGCAGTCAATAAATGCAAGTGATCCTACCGTCGGTCAAGCTCGCCGAGAGTATTCCCTTTCAGTCCATCGAGAATTCGAAGAAGATGCGTGAAAATCGACTTCCAAACCCCTAGCTCAAACTCGTGCAGCAGATCGACAACGAGCATGCGAAAAAGGTCGAACTTGAAACCTGTTGTACGAACTTGAAGTTTTTCAATAAATGCATTCTACGAGAGCGAGTGAGATCATGGATCAACGATTGTCCGGAGTCAGCCGAGAAATTCACGTACTGATGTTGGGACCAGTGACTCATCCTTGAGAAGGGCCTCAACCTGAGTATTATCGACTGCATAGTTCTGCTCATAGATCAGTTTTCGGGCGGCCGTGATAATTTCGTGACTTTGAGGAGTGCTGGTACGGATGAGGGACCTTCGTTGAAGAATGTTGCTCTTCGTGCCTAATTCTCTTCCCTGTGAGAGTGGAACCAGACAGCGAGGACAAGGACATTTTCCCAGATTGCGGATAGACGCAATCAAGATCCTGATTGAAACAATGAGCAAGTTATATAGATGATTAAGTTTTAGCTAGCACTTCTCTGGGTAGTCAGCAGAATAAGTGAAAATTCGGGGATAGAAGCGCCGGGTGACCCCATCACAGCACTCGATCACTATCCCATGCTCGTATGCATGTAAAAACTCCTCATCGAGCAGCACTTTCCATTGTTCATGAAAAGCTTCTCTATGGCAATGCGTGAAAAATGAATTGCTCGGCACTTTATCTCCCCAGAACTGAGAGGCAAAGTCTTTGAAGTCATCAGGAAGCTGCGGGAAGAGCACGTGATTAGGTTGCATCTACTAAGGGAAGGGGGTACCCACCGTCTGAAAGTACGCGGCATGGCAACAGAGCTTACAGGAAGGTTGGCACCGTCGATATTTCGACTCGTTCCCGAAATACAGATACAGCGGCCAAAGTTTTGCGTGTCCGAATGACGTAAGGTGCGTGGAATCAGACCAAAGCATCATGCCAGCGACTACCCGGGGATGGCCACACCCAGGTTCGGGAGGTGATGCTTGCAATTGTTGGTGTGCCTCAATGAATGCATCGGAGGTGTAAAGCTCTCCGTATACTCGCATGTCATGCTCTTTGTGCGGTGGGTGCCAACGAAGTTCATAAGGCTCGTAGTGGAATTGAGATGAGTATGAGGGATCAGAAATCCTTTCGCGAATGGTTGATGTTAATGAGCGATGGTAAAAGTCGTTAATGTGATAGATTTTAAGCCCAGGTTCCTGGCAACGACTGTGGAAAGGGACGGAAATTGGTACTACCGTGCGCCTCCATCCATCATCTTCGTCTAACCAGTTACCCGCGTCCGAGTCCAGTTGATTGTCAAACTGGTTTTGACCCAATGCCTTGTCCACGGCCGGCCAATTAGTCTTACCAACCTCTTCCGGATGGAAACCTTCACTACCGACAATATCAAGGAGCTCGCGGAAGCTCTCTTTGGACTTCTGAGCCCCTTGGTTCCAATACCAGTCTCCTAGCTGCATGGAGTTCTCATTCGGGTACGGATAGAAAGGGTTCTCTGAATTTGACACCCAGTGTCGTTGCTTTACTTTTGCGTCTACGCATTCATTGTCGATCGAGAATGGATCCTCAGGGTCATGGGATGGAATCGACTCCGTTTGGTAGACCCGGTACAAGCCAAACTTGTTCTTTTGCGTTCTAAAAACGCGGCGAATTGATGAAGAAATCGAATTAACCAAAACGTCCATTACGGAGGTCGAAGGAGGGCTAGAGCCGGGAGCAGGCGCAGGTGCGGAGACGAAAGTAGGCGTGGACATAGATGCATGATGCGCAGTATGCGTGGAGCCTGGGGGTAGGGGCATTAAAGGTTCTGGCAACGCGTCTCTGAAACGAAGTGGTAAGCGTCTGTTGAGCCGACGGGAGCGACGTTGCGCCAGGGACGTTCCTCCGTCATCTTCGATGCCCGTAGACGCAGGCTGTGGCAGGTCCTGTACCATATGCCCGAATAATCAGTGATAGGTATGTTCGATTGTGAGCATGAATGGCCAGGCTACCTGACTCACGGCGGGATCTAGTAGAACGCCCTCTCTGTTCAACCCCAAATCGGACGAGACTGGGAGCCCAACATTTGGGACATCTATTACCGAAGGGTCAGCTCTGGATTCAGAAGTATGGGTGCGAGCCTTTTTTCGCTGGTAAAGTTCCTTTGCTTTGGTCAGCACACTCGAAAGGCGCTTTTTCCCCATCTGACAATTTTTCTCGTGCCTCTTAAAGGCACCTGGGTCGCAGAAGGAGCGACCGCAAACGCAGACCTGGAGTAAGGGGTTCGACTCGGACATGACAGCCTACGATGATAGCGCAGGAACGAGTGTTAGAGTAATAGTTACTAATATACTAACTAGTAACCCTTCTGGCCGTGTGAACGCGTATCGGACTCCGACGATGGAAATCTCAATGATAATCAGTTGAGCTCAGCAGGGGTTCTCTCCAGGTTTCCCCTTTGTCTGATTCGAACTTCAAGCCACGACAGAGTGTAGGCAAACCGATCGAGAACTTAGGGGAAATGCATTAAGTTTTATGATAAACCGGAGTGAATTGAATAAGTTCACAATGAACACGGCACTCGCTGCGTCGTTCGGAAAGGACAGATGCGACGACTATCGGTCGAATCCGCGGCTTCCCTGGGCAAAACAAGGAGAAAGAGAAGTGGGAGAAAAAAAAGAACAAAAAAGAATCGAAGAAGCGTTCACACAACCTCACAACAGGGAATCCAGCTTCGAAAGCGCCTCCAACACACCCGCGATCAGCTCAAACCCAGGGTCGTCCTCGCCGTTCATCTCCTGTTTCACCTCCTGCACCAGACCAAGCACGCTCTCACGCCCACTCGGCAAAGTACTGCCGGTGCCGATCCTCTCTGCTGCCGCCTCCTCTCCTCCGCTCACCCCACCACCGCCGGTGTTGCTGCCAAACGGCCAGCACGCAAACTCGGCCAGCACCTCGTTGCATCTCTGAAAGGCGGCTTCGCGATCTTCTTACGTCAGCCGGCTGAACGCATTGTCGAGGACGCTTGCCGCGTACGCTGCACATGCGAGACACACCGCGCGCGTGACTCGGCATTGCGTACCTTCCTTATCAAGAGCGCTCGGTGGGACGGCGGATGTTGTCGCCGTCAGGAGCGCGCGATGATGGATTCTTTAGTCCGAACGTCGGCAACGGGGTGCGTGGTCATGTCAAAGAGGAGGAAGTTTCGTTTCTCAGTGCGAAGGACGCCCTTGTCGGCGACACCCTTTGCGAGGCGCTCCCTGACTTGCTTGAAATGGTATCCGATTTTCATAACGTTCCACGTTTCTCCTAAAGATGACGGGTCGGTTAGTTTGTTCACTTTTTTGTGGTGTGACAGGCACATGGTCAAGGCACACTATGGCCTGCTCGCATTAGCACTCGAAGCACTCACCACTCAGGAGATCAATCCAGCTATTCATAGTCAACTTCTCCAATTCTTGAGTCGTTATCATCTTCAGTGTCTCATCGAGTATCGTCTCCCCCGTGTGTCTATCGTCGATGACCTCTACTAGGCGCTCAGGCAGGGGAGTTTTCCGTCTATTTGCATCTTTGACGAGTGCTAACCGACGACGGAGTGCGAGCTCGATGAGTATGCATCCCCAGAGGGCGTATGAGATGCTATCGTTCCAGAAAGCGAGGCAACCTTGTTCAGTAATCAGTTAGCTATGAGCGCGAAGGTAGGGGGACGAAAACGAAAACGCTGTGTGCTCGAAATCATCCGGACAGGAGACATCCAGTCGATGATTCGCGGCTCATACTGCGGAAACCGCAGGCGCAACTCGTGCGAACGACGGAGTAGGACAAACGAAACAAGGGTTGCCGTGCTACATACGTGCTTGTCCTTCAGTCCTAGTAGGAGAACCTCCATGATAGTGAGACGGGCATTCTACCGCCATGGCGGTTATCTTGTCTCTCTTCATCGAGGTCGCGCGGGTCGAACGCAATTTCGTTTCCACCCTAGAAAGTGGAGCCCGCGTGGGTGATTACCGCGCCATTTGACGCTGTGCCGTTCGTGTGCCGGCTTGAACTGGCAAGAACATCTGCGGAGGCGGAGGAAATGGAGGCAGTGGCTACACGTCGTCGAGATAGCCCGGTTGTCGAGTTCACCGTCCGAGAGCTTGCACAAAACGAGTCACGACGAGTCCGCCGAGTTTGTGTGAAGAGAACGGAAGAAGAAGTGCTTGCAATGAGCCAAAAAGATAATAAGAACAGATGAGTTCAAGTCTTGGTAGTAGAACGATGCAGCCGCGCGGGTAACTGTGTCACAGGCATATCGAGTTAGGAGACGACGTCTATCAACAAGAAAAGGGAAAGAGACAAACAAACTGGCAGAGTACTCTGTTTCTTTGCAGCACTGGCGAACGAGACTGTCCTCCCACAATGGTATTATGTCGTTTTTGCAGCCCGCGAAACCTTCGGTGGCGTCCTTTGCTACTTACACCATCGTGTTTGATGAGTCTCCGAGATTCAGAGCCTTCCGAGGGATCCATGCGAGAGGCCTGCAGGAAGCTTAGCCAGTTTCGGGATCGGACATAGAATTCAGAGGACGTCCGTGGTGAAAGTTTGGGAGACTGCGAAGAGTGATCCCAAATGTCTTCGTCTTTCACACCAAGCAGTCGCTTCAGGTTGGTCTCGACTCCGCGGAGGGGACGGAGGCAGAGTCGAAACAAGTGCTGGTTGTCGGTGAAAGGGAGGGGATCAGGTTCGTCCTGGCTATCAATGGCTGCTTATTGTGCCTCGACGATCTTGTTGACGGAGCGTGCGAGGTATGCCGTTTTCGGAGCATACCGAAATCCCAATAGATGTCGTTAGAGTGCGTCATCCCGAAGTTGGTTTCGCAACGCTGCCAATCCGACCAGGCTTTCAACAGGTCGAGGTGATGGTTGTTGGGCCGTCCCACGGAGGTGCCGTACGCGTACGCACGCGCACCGTTGTCCCCCGGAGATGAGGCGTGCAGAGGCGTGTTCGTCGACGTGGACGCCTTCTTTGGCGTACTGGGAGATATGGGAGATCCCTGTCTGCGAACCCGCGGTTCTATCTAATGAATTACCCCACGTTCGTCGTCGATCGTTGCGACGCGGGGTATGAACGCTTCTGTCCCCCACGATCGTACACACCAAGCGAGCCGTTGGGTTCGTCGTGGGATACATATATATCTCTGACTTGGCGCTGAAATCCTACTCTAAAGCGGGGGATCGAGATCGGGTTTCTGTTATCTCCTTCTCTCCATATCGCTATCGTTCTGTTCTCTCTCAGTCACGGCGTTACATCGTGTCTTTCTGCTCGGGCGCGTCCGAGTCCAGGGCTAATACAGGGAAAAGTGGGATGATGGGATAGGATATATGGCAAGCAATGACTTTGCTGGCCGTGCGTGGAGGACAGATCCCATGATGATGACATTGGGAAACCCATCCCCCCCGTCCGAGTCCTCGCGTTCGCTCTCTGTGTGCCTCTCTCGGTTTGGCGACGTCATCGGAACGATTCTTTTCATTGCGAGACAGAGTGTTTGTCGAACAGGAACAGGGGGGACGAACCCTGAGACGGCGGGCTTCGGGCTTCAGGACACGCTTCAGGTCTTCAGAGGTCACCGGTCCACCACGGTCATATGTGTGGACGCGTGTGATCATGATCACATTGGCCATTTCCGAGTCGAAATGGAAACTCTGTGTTCGACGCCGATTGTGACTTGTCGATGTGACGCTGGCTCTCCATTTTGTCTCTACCACGAGCCGTTAGCGACCTAAGAGGCACCGTGACGTTCTTGCATCCACTGCCATTACGAGAAATTGTATCGAATGCACTCGCCACACCCCACTGCCCCACTCCCTCAATGTAGTAACTTGGAAGATGTAGCGGGGGTCAATTCAGTCTCGTCCTGTGTGTGCTGTACTTCACAGCCACCGAGATAGATAGTCGTGCAAGGTTCCAACTAGTAACGGCGCTTGTGCCCAACCTACTTAGCGGTGGGGTTTCAAGCTAATTAACATCCGGCTGTTGAATCTAATCCGGACAATCCGAAGCAGTGTGTTGTGGGGTTATCTAGGGCAGTGCCGGAGAGCTTATTCTTGCTGAGCGGGCGTCTGAAGAACGGGCACCCTCGCATACTTTCGTGTCCTCTCCGCCATCAAACATTCCACTTTCTTTGCCCCCGCCTTCCCCTCCCCTCCCAGACCAGCCCACGCTTTGCTTCGCGATGGTAAATGGGTCGTCGTCAGTGACTCTCGCGCGAATCTTATACGAAGATCTGGGACTGCGTATGAGCGCTCGAACAAACAGGAGATCGATGCATGTCACTGACTCTTGAGGGTGGTGGATTTCCCTGTCAAAAGTGGTCGACGAGTGTCGGGTGTGATCGAGAGGAGGTGCGTATCGAGGTACACTCACCACTTTCACACTGGCCGAGCATCAGGATCTTGACAATCTGTTCTTGTTTTTTGAGGGCAGCTTTCTCTACGCGGAGTTTGTCGTCAATCTGGTCGCGGATTTTCTGTGTTTCGGCTTCGCGCTCTTCTCTGGCAGCCTTCTCTTCGGGACTCTCGTCTCCTCTTGTTGCAAATCACGACGATCTTGGACAGCTTTACCGCTCCGCCTGCAGCGCTCTTGGCGTGCGCGAGCGCATCCTCGGCCCACACGCGCCGGATGCGGCGTTCGATGTCTGCGTCTTTGTTCCCACCGGTCCATTTGGCGTGCTCGGTGCGTAACGTGCTGGGCAGGTGGTAAAGTTTTGGGGACGCGAGGCGGATAAGCGCAGGGTGGTGGGCAGACAGGTAATTACTCGGGGAATTTGGAATAGTCGCGCTGGCCAATAAGAGATGGAAGGGACATGAAATCTGTTGGTGGGGAATCGGATGTCGGCCGCGTGTTGTTGATCGAGAAGGGAGAAAAGGGCAAGAGGGGTACAGGTTGACCCTTTGCCGCAGCGATGTCGGCCAATAATTGGCGTGTCGATGCCTCAAAGTCGGGATCTTCAACCAATATTAGTAGGATGCGTATGATCAACAGGATCGAACATACCAAACAGAACGTCTGCTTCATTGATAATGACCCACTCCACATTTTCCAGGCAAATTTCCGGTCCTGTCACCCAAAACTTCCGGGTGGGGGACGCAGTAGAGTCCTTCGATCCAGCCCTTCGCGCCTCTTCATGAGCTCTTTGTTCCCAATTCCAGCCCCTGCCTTTGTCTAACTCCAACAGCTTCATAGGAGTTCCGATAAGGACGTCGACTTCGTGGGATGAACGACCTTCCGTTACTTTCGACGAATGACTCGGAGCTAAAACATACGGCCGTTTGAGAAATTGTCGACTTGAAGGAGCAAACCAGAAAGCTCACCAACTTTCGGGCTGCTCTTTCTCGCTGCTCTTCTATCTCCAGCCCATACATAACACGGACGACGTAGTGTGAATACAGCGGTTTATGCTCATTGCTCTTGGAGAGAGAACAACATATCGTAACGGCGCTGCCACGCCAAGTCCCCAACTCAGCTTGTGACCATGTAACACTCCGACACTGACCTCACGTGATGAGTCTAGACTCTAACTTGAACACCTCGATCTCGATCACCGCCTTGACTGGTTAGTTTCTATCCTCATATCCAGAATTCAAAATGTCACTGACCGTCACCAGGTCCATGGTAGACCAGGACTCTGATCGGTGGTGCTTCGAAGTCCTTGCGCTCGACATCCGCAGAAAAATGAGAGATCGCACCAGAGAGCCCGGAAGCACCATACCATGGACAGGCCTCGTGTGAGATCCAACCACCTCGTCTTTTTTTGCCTTGCTGGTCGACGAGATCACCATGATTGACTCTCCGTTTTCTCCGATCTCGAAGCGACAAGTGTCTGGATGAGTTGTCTCGGGAAGAGCGTGGAGTTCAGAGGCAAGACATCGAGAGCGCCATACGCCAAATCCCCTTCGTGAGTCTGCTTTACACCGATCAATGCACGGACGTTATGTCCACCTCAAACCGCCTCGCTCTGGCAGCACCCCGCCCTGAAACGTGGCATCCAGCTCCTTAAGAACCCAGCTAGTATCGAAACCACGCTCTTCATCCTCTCCAACGCCAATACATTTTTCATCAACACCATTCTCCAGGTTCGTCTCCGCACTCGCAACAGGATAACCAGCGCGCCCGCTCACGATCTGCTTATTCCCCAGAGAGGTGTGCGAGGAAAGATGCTGTGGCGTTGATGAGATTCGCACTCGGAGCCAATTCAGCAGAGGAAGAACACAGGAACGACGTCCGCCCAGTTAAAAGAGGACGGAGAACAGTTTCGGGCCGCGAGAAATTTGTCCCGGATGTGCTCAACTTGCCGTCAGAACACGGATATAATTCTTCTTGGACGACATGAGGTATGAGATCCGAAGACTGGGGATGAATATCTTGAGAATATTCCTCCGTGCGAATGGGCACATCAGGAAGTGCGGTACCCTTACTCGCGGGGGGTAGAAAGCTATCAGACTGCAAGCGCAGGACCGTCCCAGTCTCATGGCTTCAACACGCACATTCATCCTCTCCCCGGGCCGTCCTCAGCTGGACATGCATCGTATAACCCAGCATGATTTCTTACTCGCCTCATTTCAGTGGCATGCCACAGTATTATAGTTATGTACCCAGGTGATAAACAAATTCAAGTTTGTCGTGACGATACACATTTGTTTTTGGACCCGTATTCCTGGACCTAATCACTAGAGGCAAAGCTCTATTTGTGAGGGTGGGAAGACGTGAATGTAATTTTCCGTCCGACGACACATCGGTAGACCTTGGTGTGTGTGCCACTGTGCGCAAGTTGCATTTGAAGTGGGAAGAATGAGATATGTAGTATAGTCGACAACAAAATGATATGATATGATCCCAAAAAAATAAATACTGTGTCTATTTCTCGTAGACAGACCGTTTCTTCGTCGAGAAAAGTCACTTTCGACGACACGTTTCATTGCCATATTCGAGATGCTGTCTACGCATGGTCTACTTCACATTTTGATGAGGTAAGCATGAGATAACCTCACCATTATGTGAAGTTTTCTGTGTGTAGACCCATGCGTAGACAGGCATCTCGAATATGGCAATGAAACGTGTCGTCGAAACCACTTCTCATCGTCTATATATTTCGGTCTGTCTACGAGAAATAGACACAGTATTTATTTTTTTGGGATCATCTCATATCATTTTGTCGTCGACTATACTACATATCTCATTCTTCCCACTTCAAATGCAACTTGCGCACAGTGGCACACACACCAAGGTCTACCGATGCCTCACAAATAGAGCTTTGCCTCTAGTGAATTCGTGGGAATGACCAGATCACGACGTTGCCTTATTAGGGCGCTTGAGTGGAATCCCGTCTCAATATGTACATCTGATGTCTCGCGAGTTGCCGGACTTTACATCCTGTCTTCATATCGATGAGTCTCCTCTTCCCACTGGGCGTCAAATCCAAACATGGCTCCCTCCTTGCCACCCACCATCTACGAATCAGCCAACCAAGTTTCTCCCCTCCCTTCCAACCTTAGGGTTAGTATTTACATATCCCAAGCTCTACATTGTAAACGCACTCACTGATCTTTTTACTCGTCGGGTCGTTGCATCGACGATGACTCCGCCAGCGCCTCAAGTTTGTCGACATCTTCAAATTAATTGTGCTTGCAACAATTAACTCGGAGCTAACGGCGGCGTGCCACAACGCAACGACGCAACATGGTCTTATTGAAAATTTTCTTGTACGGTTATCCCTTCCGCACCTTTTTTTTCCCGTTTCTCTTTTCCCGTTGAAGTGTTCAAGTTGCCCCCTCCACTGCAGACAGGAAACGGTACGACACTGCGACGGATCGGATGCCAACAACAACAACTCGACCTGACTCGACGCCAATGATGACTTCCTGCATGCATATACCAATGCCCAGAGATCGCCGGCCGACGACACATGCCCCCCGACGACCAGAATGGGTGCCACTACTATCGCACGGGTATATGAGCGCTGACCCGGGTTCCTGCGTGACGCGACGACGACTCATGCACTGGCACACAAGCACCCTCATTGGCCTCACCCGCAACGTCAACAATGACGACAGCACGCACGCGCCCTCACTGGCATGCACCCTCAAGCACTAGCACAATGCCGACGACACACACACACCGCACACATGGCATTCCTTCACACAACTTCGATGACAAGGACTCCCTCACCCGCAATCATGTAAACGACAACAGGACGACACGACGATGCAATGCATGGTGGGGGTGATGTGAGGATGGAGACGGCGGCAGCGCAATGATGACGACAAAGACGGACGGCGACGACGAATGTGCCGGCGTTCCCACTTTTCTCACTCCCTTAAGGCTCACTCCTCTTTCCCGCAGTACCACTTTACATCACGAGGACGCGACGACAACTGTCAACTCGATGACTCGGACAACGACGCATGGCGACGCGACATCGACGACACGATGATGACATGATGTCAGCGACACGACCGACGACGCAATGCCCACTGGCGACACAGACGACAACGCGACGAAGACATTGACGGCTCCAATAGACGACACGTTCGACTCGCATGATGAGATGATAACAACGGACGTCGTAACGACACGGCCGTGCACTCAGGCTGCCAGTGGCATGCGCACCCTAGGTGCCACACGACGACGACGAACGGTGCGACGATGGAACGACGCATACCCCCCAATGTGACGACACAACGACACGGCGTGCTGGCAGCACTACGCCATAACATCGTGATGACAATGATAAAAACTGGCACCTCGCGACGACGAAGCAACCGGCGCACAGGTACAGGTATGGGTATGGGTGTACCACAGCGGTGACCCATGATATTGCCTATTTTGCGCAGAGATCGATGGCGAGGGCACTGGTTCGGGCGGGCGGGTGAGCGGGGAGGACGGTAGCATCAGTATAAATAAATGTAGATGTCAATGTATTCCTTTGATTGACTCTGCAATCCGATTGATTTGATGATCGCAAGCTGACTAGGGGAGCTACACTGACCATGGAGGGAGGCTTTCAAATTGCATAAGCAAATTGCCTCAAACCATCCTCAACACCCAAGGCCAGTACAAATGCGGCCTGCCTCACAAGGCTCATTAAACAGCCAGCCATTCGGCACGGTATTATCTAGCCCAGAATGTCCTCCGACGGTGGTTACAACGCCCCCCACTTCCCATGCAAATCTCAGCTCCTCCCCCCAAAACGACAACCAGAGTGTACCACAAAAACGCACTTATATGCAGTTCTCTTTACCATCGGGGACAACTGTTCCTCAGCCTACTCGGGACCCTTCTAAGAAGGTCAAGACAGTGTGCACAACGGTAAGTTGGTGTGCTGTAGTGTGGACCATCGTTGATAACTATGTGCAGGTCTCAGCCACGAAGAAGTCACGAGAGGTTGAGGACCTCGAATCACTACGCATGCTACAGCTTGCCAGGGCAAGCTGTCACTCTTTCAGTGCACAAGTGCAGTATTGTCGCCTTCGTCTTCAAGAAATTGAAGTCATGCGCACCATCGCAATGGATGAGTGCGATGCAGCAGAAGCCGCTTTGCAAAGGGCGGAGTCACAGGTTGGGGAGCTAAGACATGTTCTGCATTCCAACGGTACGGCACTTGGGGATAGCGGTATCAAACTATTTAGTGGCAAGGGAAATGGCAGTGATGACGAGTTCTCATCTAAGGACTACAAATCACCTACACCGGACTACAAATCACCTACACCGGACGATGATAACCATGCTATCTAACCTATCATTATGTACATGGCGGTGTCGTTTGTACATATTAGAGTACTACTATGTTGCAATTATGATCTCTCTCTTTCCTTCTTTTTGGACAAGCGATGTGACATATAGCGGTAACTCAGTGGCTAGCCTAGTCCCACGTAAAAAAACACTTTGTATTTTGCCCTGTCAGGGCGCTGGCAGAGTTCCAGGTCGAGTTGGTGCAAGCAGTGCAGTAGGGGGTGTGTTAGATGTGTGGCCTAGGTGAGGGAAAGGTATCCCCGACTCCCACGTAAGTGTGGAGGTTTTCTCGCAGAAGTTCCTGCAAAACGGACTCGCAGGAAATATTTAATACATTTGTAATTTAGATCACGGGATTTCATTTATCCACACCAAATACACACAAATACACCCACGATTAATTTTCTAAGTAAGTACGCAGTACACTCGGGAAATGCCGACAGCGTCGGCCTCGGCGGCAAGAGCACAATTAATGTCGGATTTTAGCTGACAGTACTACTATCACCTACCCCCACTTCGGCACCTACCCCCAATTCGGTCCGAGTCGTCGACCCCTTCGTGGGTTCGCCGAGTTCCGATGGGCTACCCCTTCGGGTCTTCCCGCCTCGCCTTCCGGATTGGGAACCCCATCGCATGACCAATCTGCCCTGAAATCACCACAGCGCACCTCAAGGAAGCTCCGCGCCCCCCTCCAAGTTGCCCTTGTCCGAGTCCCCGACGGCGACAGGGTGTACTTCTCCAGCAAGACGGAAACGAAGTTGTTTCGGGGGGCCAGAGCAGCAAGTATGGTACCTTTGCGCATGGTCAATCCGGGTCGTGCGTGTCTTATGGCGATCCCCGCACAGGTGAGCTAGTGTGCCTTTTTGTATCGCACTCTCACTCATCCAAACTGTTACCATGGCAAGTTCGAGTCGTCATTGGCTACGTTATGGCGGTTGTGCCCCTAGGTCTCTCCCGCCAAGGGTCTTGTCGTGAGTTTCGACGGTGGTCTATCCATTCATGTTTACCTTACGATCAATCCACCAGGCGCTTATCGCATCACTTCATATCTTGACCCGAATCCTCACACCTCTTGTTCCGCTCTCCCTTGGCTCAGCCCTCAATGCGTTCCTCTCATCTGTTCCAGTCCTGATCCCCCTCGGCAGTTCCCCGTACACGTACATTTTTGCGTTCGCCTTGCTGCAGTTCCTCGTTTCTGACAGCGGTATTCCGAACTTTACTAAGGCTTTAGTTTCTCGCCTTGGTGCAGGTGCTGACGACGCACTGTCGTCTCACTACGCTGACCATGTTCTTGGCCCGTCTCTTGGTGAGGTCTACCTTTGGAGTGCTTGAAAAACCCGCGGGGGTAGTTAATGGCAAGGGCTCAATTGATGGGGCTGGTGGTATTGAAATCAAGTTTGGTGCGTATCCGTGTGCTCCCGCGCTGACTCATGAAAATCAGACAACGCGTTGCTTACGTATCCCTATACTGACTCGCAGGAGTCGGTTTCTACACTGGTGTTTCGTTTGTTCTTCCACCTCCGTCCGTAACGGCCACAATGTTGTCAGTGCGCCTGACTCCTGAAGGTCGAGTATCTCGAAGGCACTCTTCCGCTTGTATGACGTCGACTCCGGTTCCATCCATCTTAACGGCGTTTCCATCCAGTCCCTCTCACTTGCGTCTCACCGCTCTGTTGTCGCTGCTGTCCCTAACATCCCTCCTGAGGGGCGCACGAAAGCTATCTCCCGTGCATTGGGAAAGGGTGCGAAAGTTGTCCTTATTGAAGGTCTGTTAGAACCCGCATTCGTCAGGGCCGTGGTTTGGGACGTTGGAACGACCGGACTTGACGGCGTTGATGACGTTGATCAGTAAGTTGAAGGGAGACCTACTTGAACAATGACTTACCACCGTTAGCAGAATCATTGTCCTCAAGGATGGTCAATTGGTTGAACCCGGCTCCTTTAAGGATCTTGTGCAGGGAAACGGCGCATTTGCGTCGTTGTGAGCTGACCATGTTGGAGCAGGTGCTCCTGTGCCTGGTTCTTCTTCCGCAACAGTGTCTGGCGTCGTAGAAGCATGTGATGCCTCGATTGTCACCGCACAACTCATCGACTTTCGAATCGATGAGGCCCCTGCTGTAGAGGCGTCCATTTGGACTCGCACACGTGCGGTAACTGCGTCTATTCGTGCTCCGTTTGAGGGTGGTCTGGAACCTGCTGTGGTTGGACTTTCAGGTGCCACATATGATCACGAACACGGACAAAGACATCAAGAGCGGGTGTATCCGTACACCGTATCGTTGATGGGAAACGATGCAGACGTTGGCTCTGGTAGAGCATAATCAGGGAATCGAGTGGCTCGTCACCGAGTATCGGAACGAGGCGCAGAGGATGGTGGCTAAAGGTGGGTGTGGTTTGGTTTTCTGCTTGCCTCCGTTCCGCTCCTGACCCGACTGGCGTGCCTTTTATAATTGTAATTTTTCTAGGTATGAGCATCCAGTGGGAATCGTAAACCAATCCGACGATTCGTTTCTGGTGGGGACGCGCGGGACAACCAACGCATGCAGTTCGTGCGCAAATTTGCAAGCTTGGTGATCAATTTGTACATGGACAATCTCCGGGCAGTGGAAGACTCGTTGACGTGGCGTACACGCACGAGGCATTTTCAGATCTGTTGATCAAGATACAGCCTGCGGAACAACCTGGGGCCTGGCTCGGACTATGCTGACTCGAAGGATATGTACGTTGTATATTTTCATCACCGGCGTGGCAGTAACGTTTCAACAACTGTCTATCAATTGCGTGTTATTACGAAGTTGGTTATTCCCTTGAAGAGTCGGGGACTTGTCGCAAGAGCGCCGCTACGATGCGGTAGTAGGAGGTCGAAAGGCAAGCGGAACACTAGGGCAGGCTCAGGAAGCATGGAAGCATGGATCGATCCGGTGACAAGCAGAGTGCCAGGGGATCCTGAGAACAGAAGAATCGTAAGTACGTATATAAGATTTGAAGCAGTCCATCAGCGATTTCCTCGAGCCCGACGATGGCTCACGATAACCATCACCCAGGTTTTTACAACACAACGCAATGGTTGTCAACGACCACCCCCGGGCCCACCTATCCAAACCAATCACAAGTTTCGGTAGATCCAGCCTTCGCCGATATTGGCTACAACACCACGGGTGGGCTGCCGGTGCAAGGGTGCGTGACCACCACTGAGATCGTTTCGGACTAAACTTTTACCCACAGGTATCCAGGCTACAGCGCCATAGTGCATCAGGACCGCCTACAAGTCATCGGAGACGGCGTCTCCTCGCGTTACTCATCCCCCTCATGCACCTCCTCTCTTCCGTCTTCGGTCATGGATCGAGACTATCCTCCCAAACGCCGTGCCCCGCGGGAAAATCATCAGCGCCGCTTACCAAATTTGTCGCAGAACACGCGAAAGGTCTTGGCGTACGCACGGCGTGCGTTAGTCAACGATATGGTTAACGACGTGGGCTGGCCACATTCCAAGAGGGCAGTGGCCGAATACAAATCTTCTTTGAAGGAAATCATTTTGGAAGCCAAAAACGCCCTGGAGTTGCAAGAAGGTATGTGTCATATTTTTGTACGTTCTATATAACCTGCTGACATACGTAACAGAAGTCTCTTTGACAAATGAAATGGAAGACACCGTAAGTTTTCTTCCTTCACTGGTTCCTCGTTTAACCATTTACGTTGTAGTTACTGAAGGAAACAACTTACGTGCGCTCGAAGATCGTCGAGTATGCGGAAGAACACGCGGACAAATTCTTCGTGACAGATGGAACCGATCTGATTGTGGACCCCGTCGAATCCCGCGCTCGGAAAGTCGCTTATCTCAAGCAGATTTCAGATCATTGCAAACCAACCTTCTTTTTCCATGAGCACGACGAGAAGGCATAATTTTCAGACTATGATCAATTTTTCTATTTCTGACACGAAATGAACAGGGTAACGTCACTCGCTGGTTCGGAAACTCTATTTTAGAGACGTTCCACGTCAAGTTTTGGTACACTAGCTCCGTATCGCCCGTCAAGCACTTCGCCAGCACCTACCACACCACGCCGACACGAATGTACGCCTTATCAGCCGTCGCTGTAAGTGCCCCCTAAATAATCAAAAATGACACTAATTTTTGTTACGAATATGTAGCTCCTCTGTGCCTGCCAGCGGGTCGCATCGGGTCGACAGCACAAGTCCGGGGATACGTTGGCCTTTGCTGGGCTTACCTTCGGTCCTATCTTCGATGCTTACCACGCCGCGTTAGAGGAATATTTAGCTCACCCAGACATCGGTAAGGAGGTCAAAGCGCGTTTGATTTTGCTCAATGAAATGGGATTGTGAGTCGAGTTCAATTCCCCGCGAGATTACTAATCAGTAGTCGACAGGGAAATGTTAGCAAAGCCAATGGCAGAGCCTTCGTCGTCAGTCCCCCCGGTGTACGTCCCCCCTCCCCGGCAGGCTGCCGATCTCGGGCTTTCCTCATCATCGTCCTGAAAATTTTATGTCTCCGGCTTCGTCTTCGTGACCTTTATGTACTGTATGTATTGTATGTGACCTTGCGCCGCCTCCCGCCTGCCCTGCATTGTAAGCAACACATTCGGGAATGCACACACATCCCCCACAAGAGTCACACGCAGTCTGCGCGATTCCTTCTCCCTCTGCTGTACCTTGTCCGATCCGAGATACAAATAGCTCTGTCCCGAAGCGGGGACTCCAACTTCTCGGAGCCACTCATGTCGATATACCATACATTTGCAAGAACGCGCCTCTTGGAGAACAGTCCTACAGCTCAACCTCGTACGTTCCGTCAACAAGATCGTCGAGACATTACAAGCAGCCATGGATAACGAGGACGAGCCTGATCCCCTCCCTTTCGACAAACACGACCTGCTTCGACTCCGCCTCCGCCCCCTCCGCGGAGTCGAGACCGACCTGAAACGACTGCTTGGTGTAAAAGACAAAGAAGTTTGGGATCGCTCTGCGCAGTCTCCCAAACTCTCACCTCGGACGTCC
>JBBPOY010000087.1:0-21344 GCA_038091675.1 Leccinum proliferum | reverse complement strand
ACAGGGTTCGAAGGGCAACGGCCCTGATGCCGCCAATGTCGTAATGGAGGTTCGAAATCACAACCTGTGAACGCTTCCCGGAAAGGATTTTCAAAATGTTTGGGCTACACAAGCGCAGGATAACGTGGGGACACGTTGACGCCAGTAACAAACTTTGCAGAACCTCGAGTTGAAAGGGGGCGTTGAACCTTTGAAGTCATCTCAAAAAACAAGAAAAGAGATAAGGATTGAAAGTAGAACTCACCCCCGATGCTGGACTTCAAAGAGCATCGCATGAACGACACCCACAAGCGTCCAGTTGAGAAGAGGCCCGAGGAGATATGATATGCCGTTGTGGAGGACGTCGTTATCTATGCGTCCATCCTGGCGCGCCATGCAGTGCTATCACGAGTACTACCTGAATTGTCGTTGCGTCGGTGTCGAGTCATCGTGAGCGTATGGTACGTACCCGCGCGGGTACGGTACAGGTCAGCTCGTATAACTCCATGGACCATGGTGCCCATAGGTGCTATCACGAGTACTACCTGCGTCGTCGTTGCGTCGGGTTATTGAGCAAGCGAGGGATGAAGAGGAGGGCTAGGAGGGTGAAGGGGATGATGGAAATGGGGACGGGGCGTACTTAGGATGGTGAGGACGAAGTGTACAGTGCGTACTCACCGTCGTAGATTTGTCATTGTGCAGACCCGTTCCCACGGACCAGGGCCACGATATGATCAATCAAAGGCTCGTAAAATACGCATCTTCGTTGCCTCGGTTTCGCGTCGACAATCCATCATCCTGGGGGTAGATTAGAAGCCTATCTGGGGATTCGCGATCGAAGACGAAAATGAAGGGAGTAGAAATGAAGGAGGAGCGCGTGGTCCACCACTCCCCATTGTTCTCAAGGCATATTCAGATCAATATATGTGTGACAGTACGTTGTATGTATAACAAGCATGATAGGCACTGCAACAGAAGAGAAATGGTTGAGAAGGAGCATGCACCACAGAATTTCAGTGATACGTACCTTGAAATAGTAACTACTTCCTAGGACTACCTACAAAGTCGAACTTGAAGGTCCGTCTATAGATTCACTGGCCTGAAGCACTCTGTACTCTGCGCGTTTTTGCCTGATTCGTGCCAAGGCACTATTTTTCGAAGGCAGACGCTCGGCATCAACATATAGAGGAAATATTTGCCTGCCAGTGTGAGATGGTATCAGTACTCGAAGAGGATTTTCAAGAAACCGACCTGTTCCACCAAGTAATAAGCTGTTCGACTTCTTCCCTTTCCTCGGAATCGTCAAGTAGTTCAAGGACGGAATTGTAGAACCGTTCGGAATCCGTCACATGATCTGTGCGGGAGAACACCTGTGCGGAAGTGAGCGCAAAACGGGCCTGTGGGTAACGAGTCGATACAAGAACATTTGCAAAAGGTGCAGATATTACCTGGGTCGCGACGTAAGCAATGGAGGCCTTTGTGACACTTCGCATCCCATGAATCCGTGCGTTACCAGATCTTGTAGCCCGGGGTTCTTGATCTACGGAACTGGGTGAGGTAAAAACGTGCTTGTATGCCTGAAACAAAGTGAGCACCGAAAGACTTCGAAGAACGGTAAGCTGGGCTCTACCGAAACCAAGAGGCCACTTCGAAGGAGGCCGTTCCATGGATCCTCGGCATCGTAGGTATAATTTGCATAGAGAAAGACAGGCCATTGATCCCCGGCAGGCTGGATCTGCCCAGAGATCAGCTTGGACCTGATACTGCAACAGGTAAGGGGACATTTCCAACTAGCTACTTGCCACTCACTCAGAATTTGCCCAGTCAAGACCGGCCGGGCAAAGAAGGGCGCCGGTGCGCTCGTGGTTGAAGCCACGCCCTGATTTCACATTTCGCGGTATGTGAGGAGTCAGGGACTGACCCTTGGGCGTTATCCAATCGATTATCGCACTTTTCATCCCTTTAGTATCGTCCGCTCTCGCACCATTAGACCCTTTTTGGATCTACAGCAAATTATGGTACGTCAACGGCCAAATTGACTTTGGTTAGAAAGCATAGTACTCACGAGGTCAGCAACGAGTACGATTCCATCCTCACAAGACTCCATGATTCGAGCTTCTAAACCTGGTATCATCCGCAGTAGTTCACGGAAAGCCGAAAACTCCTTGCGTTCCCTGAAATACGAAGGATATTATGCTAAGCCTGAGGACAAGGTTCAAAAGATAGTGGACTTACTGTGTGGTAAACGATTCCAGGTTTTCACTTTCGTCCTCGCCAAGCATCGCAATGCCATTCGTAAGTAGGGTTTGGATATTACAAAAGGCATGCACAGCACGGCCGAAATGGCGTCCGTGATGGACAAGAGGATCTTGCGTTGTTCTAATGAAGTATTAAGGTCGGCGACAGAATCCACAAAGAATACGTACGGTCGCTTTCTGGGCCCCAGTTCCAATGCGTTTCCATGTGGACGTTTGTTATTATTTACTGGTGACTCAGAGTTACTGCGTTCCGAAGATTCGCTGGGCATAGGGATAGAAATAAATGGCTAGAGTGAGTGTGAAGAAAAATTTCTGAGGGTTCAGTGAGCTCGTACCATAGTCCTTATATACCCGAGTAAGTCGCTAGGCGGAGAAGGATTGAGCAATTGTACAGCTGTGTAATCGTTTTGTTGTTGAACAGTTCTATGTCTGTCCACCGGTGTTTTTTTCTAGCCGATGCCGGCAAAAACAGTGGAACGGGACCCCTGAGGAAAATGTAACGTACCTAGGGAACAGTTCCGCCATGCCAATCGTGCCCTAATCCATCCCGCTTTCAAGCTAAACTCCGATGAAGTTCAAGTTGGGCGATCAACCTTCGCCGATAAGTTTGCCATCTACAATCCCACATCAGACTCTGCAATCTTCCCTTTTTTGTTTAGTGCCAACCATTACTAGTAGTACGATGTCAGGCCTTTACACAGAAACGTGTTTGATGTTTGAGGCGATACTAGTATGTAAATGCTTGTGAGACGCCGAGCGACCGCGAATCGTCCATAACTCACCTTCCCCTTTGCTCTTCTCTCGCTGTATTGACCTTCAAGCTCGTTGTAACCTTTATCCAGAGAGTAGAAATTGATACCGCTACCTCTGGGTTATCCTCATTCGTCAGATCGAGATACCAGTAATAGCGCGCTGCAGTAGCGAGGACGCGAGCGAGAGTATCTGCACCTCCTCCAAGTCGACAAGAATGTCGTACTCCTCATCCTTGTCAATGGGCACTAGTGATGTCGTCCTGTTGGACTGTTGGTGAACACAAGTTACGACAAGGAAAGAACAAAACATACGTGCAATCGATAATTGACGAAACGTCCAGCGCGAGGCAAAAAGACAACCACAACTTAGTGAATGTGTGACGTTTGGGACGTGAGGGACCAGAAATCAATCATTTCATGTCTAGCTTGAGTGTGTGTGCTGCACCTTGTACAACTCCTCATTCAACGACCAAGCTTGGTATCCCAGCGCGACGTTATCCTGAGTTCTGAGCCCGCGGCAACGATGTTGTCGTCTTTCAAGGCCATGAACCCGGAAGGGTGTAGTCATATTCCAAGCTTGCAAGTGGTGAGCTCAGGCAGCAGCACGAAATCTACGACCCCCGAACCAACGTTGAATACAGATTGAGTCGCGACTACACCAGAAATAACGTCAACGAGTTGTGTTTACATCCAGGGTCCAGAGATCATTCATGGTGTCGAATGAACATGGTCATCCAGTAATCTAGCGTCACGTCAGTTGGTTGTCGTCTTTACTGAGAGCGAACGCACACCGTGCAAAGTTAAGTTGATCAATTCTATTGTTCTGCCGTCCCGCAATGCTCCATAATCGTCACATCAAGGTATGTAGCCAAGCTTAATATCCACAGGGAAAGCTTTGACGTATTCTGCATCCACAACTCGTGAGTGGGTATGGCACTGACACAGGAAAAGGGCATACACATGGATTTCCATGGGACATTCACTTCTAGACTGGCTGATCCCTTCTCTGGCCAGAAGTTTTGCCTTTGCGACCGTATGTTGATCAAGATGTGACTTCTCCAACTTGAAGAAATTTTTCGCTTTCCAAGATCCAGATAGCGCTTCCGTAGGACAGAGCGATGTTTACCTCTGCGATGCACTGATGATAAAGGCTGAACACTCACCACTCCACCCGTGCCGTACTGGGTTCCATCTGCCTGACGTTCTCTCGTAATCTGATCGCATGTCGGTGAGGATTTTCTTCCATGGCAATGTCTTGACATGATCATGAATTTCAAGTTCCCTGATCAAGATCATGTTCCGCTTCGACGGTAATTATCAATATCCCCGTTCCAGCCGTCCAACCGAATCTCATTGTAAGCCTAAAGAGACGTCATGGTGAAACTGCACCCCTTGACGATATTGCCGTGATGTGGCGGAGAACACGACATATCCCGAGCACGATAAACCGTTTTCCTGTCGTTCGGGGGAAAAAAAGGTAAAGGTAAAAACGTACGTCCAAAAGTTCGGATTCTAGAGGCACGGGCTCTTGCCTCTTGATGAGATTCAAAATGAAAATAAGCGCTCTGTGACGAGCGAATAGTTCGTTGAAGTGGCGAACGGCAGCGCTGTAAGAACGGATCAATCACATTGACTATGGCAGGAACATTGAGACATATAAGTAAACAGTGGAGGACTGACTTTCAATCGGGGGACGGGGATTCATAGCGATAGTGTCTTGTGTCCAATAAATAAGGATGCTTCCTCGATACTACCGAAGTGTTGTGAACAATCAAGTAGGAGAGTTTCTCGATTACGACCAACCTGAACATAACTGATGTATCGTGGACCCGGCCGACGGGCGTGACCTCGACCAGACGGAATATGGCGTAGTTAGGGCCTCTGACACAATCTGCTCTATCTATCTCGACTTCGTTTGTAACATTCCCCTTTAGGTTTGATAAGAGACTATCAAAAAGAGGAAATGTGACCACTAACCTTGTTGTTAACACCTCTGGTCAAATACATAGCCCCGGCATAGTGCCGAGAGCGGTGAGCGATCAACGTGACATATATGACGCGACCGAGGACGTTCAGTTCTATACGAAAAAACACTGTTCATGTCAGCGGAGTGCGAAGTAAATAGCACGACATGTTGGCTTGGTCAACGTGACCGTGGATAAGAGGAATGAACCAAGCCTGGGACCCTCTCGGTGGTTCCGTGAGGGTGGGTTATCGCATGAAAGTTCCAAAGGTAGCGATCTATGAAAGGCCAAGGAGATTCGCGAGATCGGTCTGGCTTCGTAAAATTATCCTACAGCGTCGAGGTAATGTCGTACGAATTATTGCATTGAGCACGACGTCACTGTGAACGCTGAGACAGTACCTGGAGTGAAAGTTTTTGGACATGTCGACCTGTTGAAGATGCGAAGAAGACATCATTGCTCCTCCGCGGGCTTTTATATCGTGTGATGGTGATGGTGAGGGTGAGGGTGAGGGTGAGGTGCTGGTGAGGTCGAGGGCGGGACAAAGGACGGGGAGTAGGAACGAGGACAGCGCAACGACAAAACGAAGAGGAGAGGTCGAATACCAAATGTTTGAACCAAGACATAGTCAAATATGAGCTGGACGACCAGGTTGATGAAGTGCCATTTAGTGAGTGTCTGCGTGCGAACGAAGCCAGGCCTCAGCGCGTAAAAGAATATCTGGAAAGTGCTTCCATGGGGATGAGAGGCTGAGATGGCCAGGTGGCAAGGGACAATGACACGCACGCAAAGAAAGTCTTTCCAAGAACGTTGTTAAGACAAAGAAGCTCAAGGTGGGTTGGAAGGTCTACGTCTATGCCGTCTTCGCCGATATGTTTGTGATGCTCAAGGTGGTATCTCTTTTGGCGAGGAGATAAATGATGGCGTAGATTTAATACAAGTTACGACATACCTTGAATGAAGCAGAATAAGGTACACCGATAGGTATGTTTGCAAAGACAGCCAACGCTTTGTTGGCGCCGATACCTTTGAACGCGAGGTTGTGGGTAATCTCATGAATTGCAAGAAAAAGATTCTGGTTCGCGGTGCCGCCCACCGCATATGCGAGGAACAAGAACCAAAAAGAGAGTGTATGAGAATGGACTGAGAGTATATCTGGGTAGAGAATACTTCGAATATCGGGGAAAGCGATAAAAAGTGCTTTCCAAGACGAAGCAACGCCTTTCCGGTTCCGCGCTCGACAAGCTCTGTGGAAGAATTTGGATATGACCACAAAAGTACAGACATCGATCGTACATACCTTGGAGGAACAAGTCCCAATGTACAGCACTGTGACACGTGGGTGAGAGTGGCCCAGGACTGTTTTAGGAGAAGAACTCACACGTGACCATGAACACTTGGAAGGAATAAATGACCAAGATGTTGTTGATGTAGAAGCCCGGGTGACCGTAGTAAAAAGTGAGGAACCGATCGATGGGGGGTTGGGTGCCTAGGTAATAGTACTCCCGGCTGAGCATCTGCTCACCCATACCTGTGCCAATCTTCGTCTGGAAGTTGAGGATGGTTCCGAACCCGAGGTCACGACCCTTGACACACTGGTAGTACTCCGAATGTTTGATTCGTCCGCCGCGTCCAAAGGCATTCATACCGGCGAAAATATCTTCGTTGAGGTGAAGTCCCTTTTGTGCCTTCGAGACACCACCCCGCGTCGTCATGAAGATTGCGTTCAAGAAATCGGGGTGGCCATAATGGAGTTTACCCCCGATCCATGCTAGAGCGCGAGCCGTCATGGTACCAAACGTCTGTTCTTTCCCTGCCGCAACATCTCCCAAAACACCAATATACTCCGAAAAAATATACTCCCGCGTACCGACGATAGCAACAGGAGCTTTCTTGAACTCCTTGTGTCCCCACTGCGCATACGGACTTTGGCCCGAAACCGAGTACTCTTCGAATTCTCCAAGGATATTGCGAATCTTCAAACACTCCTCTAGGTAATTGTCTTGGTTGGCGTCGATAAGCTGGAGGTATTCTCCACGAAAGAAGATGATGGCGTGATTCTGATTGTCGGACTTTCCGTCGCCAAGAATGGGGTTGCCTGGCAGTTCGACGCGGAACTGTGGTTTGCGTTTCCCCGTTTTCTCATCAAACTCGGAGTGGCCGTCGATCAAGACCGAGAACAAGCGGGGATCACTGCCCAAGTTGGGCCCAGCCTCCTCATCGAGGTAGGCGATCTGCAGATCCGGGTATGCACGCAACAAGAATTCGGCGTTCTCGTGCTCTTCCTTGTTGAATTTGGAATACCGTTGCATCGAGATGGTGAACTTGAACTTGCGACGTGACATGCGTTCCAACTCTCGTTCGAGCTTCTCCGTGTTGCCTCCAAACATGGACACAATGTCAGGGTTTTCCACGCGATAAAGAAGTTTGATGGCCTTGGAGTAATTCATCATGCCGGAAACGGTGCGATAGAGCGTTTGGGCGCGGAGCGAGGCCCAGATGCGAGTGCCCTTGTGGTTCGAACTCCCTTGGCTGGTAAAAAACGGCGGAGCACGGAGCGTCCGACGATCGTCTTGACCGTCAACTTGGTGGTAGAGAAGCCGCTGGACATGGTCGATCGACAGGAGATGCTCACGGTACATGGAGATGATGATGGCATTCCAAATTTGCGAGACGAGCACCTTGGGTTTATACTTGACCTCCATCTCCGCAGTGGCGAGCAACTTGGCATAAATTCGTTTAGGCATGCGGGTGAAGACATCCTTCCACGGCGTCCATATAGAAAGCCCTAGCGCAAACGAGCGGCCGACGGAGAAGACGACGAGCCAGATGATGTACCACAAATAGGTGTCGAGGAAGAACAAGATGAGGTCCATGATGTACATGATCGCAAGCGTGAAGGAGACCTGATGGGAGCACAGAAGGGTCCCAAAGTACCTGTCGTTACAACCCTGGACCGTCATTTTGGCCATGACAGCGATGGGGGAACTGAAAGAACTCGTAAGAAAGAAATACGACTCGGAGAACTTGCAGCCGAATACGAGGAGCCAGAGGAAGATGCTGGCTGTGCGGGCCGAACGAGGAAGCTCGGGATAAGATGCAGTGAAGGTTTGCGAGGCCATGTACTTGCGCGACTTGCCTGCAACACGGTCGCCAAACATTCGACCAGAGGGGAACAGACCAAACGTAATGGCAGCGACCACGGAGATGAAGAACTGCACAATGCCAACTATGAGCGGTGTCTGGGAGTTGGTATTGCTTGCCTCGGCCAAGGCGATGTAGACGGTTGGGCCGCCGGTCAATGCGAGGATGACGAGAAGGAAGATGAAGCGAGTGGTGAGGTGAGAGGCGTTGTTCCAGGTAGTGGGAATGTACATGAACTCGGCGAGGGTAGCGAAAATCATAATGAGGGTAGCGACGGCGCCACCGAGTGCGGTGGCGGACCAAGTCATGGCAGGAGAGGGGAACTGCTTGTGGGGAGGAGTGTAGACCTTTGGGGAGTTGAAGGCGGTGTAGAACCAGTAGATGGAGATGTGGAGGATCTAGACGCGGTTGAAATTGACGAGGAGATGGGCAGTGGAGCGTTTCTCACAGTAGGTTTTGAAGAAGACTTTACTCCAATCGACGCGTCGGAGGTTCACATAGCGTTTGGTGGGAGATATGTCGACCAAACGAGACTAGACACAAATGAGGCTGCGGGGAAAGAAAGAGATGGAGGTGAGGACGCACGTTGTTATCGAGCACGATGCGGACAAGACCCTCTGGATACCAAAATAGCTGATTGATGTCGTCGTAGCCAATGATTGGTGGTGATCGCGCTCCCTTCTGACCCCTGGTTGTGTATGAACTGGTTGATAGGCTTTAGGGGATGAGGACGAGGCAGGGGAACGGGGAACGGGAATGGGGGCGGGAGGACGGGGACGGGGACAGAGGGGGAACGAGGATGAGCACGAGTGTGCAACAGCGAGTACACAACGCGCACGATTTCGTGTGCGTAGCGTGATCGCTGTGGGACACCAACAGCGGTGTGAGGGCTCGTGGATGGGGTTGAGGTGGAAGGGGCGGGAGCGGGGGCGGAGGCGGAGACGAGGACGAGTGAGTGAAACGAGAGGACGAGATGGCGATGGCGATGGCGATGGCGATGGGGCTGGGGACCAGGCGGGGATGAAAACAGAGGGTGGGGGTGGGGACGAGGGAGTACGCGCTACGGGACGGGACGGAAACGAGGATGAGCACGAGGGCGTGCAACAGTGAGTGCCCAACGCGCATAATTGCATGTGCGTAGCGTGGTCGCTGCACGTCGACAGCGGTGATGAGGATGGGTCGAGGTGGAAGGCGCGGGAGCGGGGGCGGAGGCGGAGGCGGAGATGAGGACGAGGGAGTGAAACGAGAGGACGAGATGGCGATGGGGCTGGGGCTGGGGCTGGGGACCAGGCGGGGATGAAAGCAGATACATACGAGAACGGTGATGCGGACGATGGTGGTGGGGAAGCGATTATGTCATCGCTGTTGCGCGCGGTAGTAAGTCCGTGAATTTCGAGCAATCTGTAGCACAGGGAAAAGGTGTATATACATTGTGGAATTGTGTATATACAAGGAGACAGGATGATGTGACTACGAAGAGGGGAAGACTGGGCGAAAGCCCGCGGGGCTTTCCGGCCCGAAACACTGGAGCCCTTGGGGCGACCGAGCTGCGAACCCGGCAGTAAGGAACCTGTGACGCGCGAGGTGAAGCTCGGCCCCAACATGAAGGAACGGGAGCTTACTGGAACATTATCGCACCGGCGGCATCGCGTGTTGCGAGAGGCGCTCGACAAGGTCCGGACGCTCCAGGAGGTAGGGGGAAAGGATGAGCGCGTGCTTTCGCAGATATTTTGTGAAGGAGTCCGAAGACCAGCGCCCCATGGTTTTTACGACGTCGAAGGGGGTCCCGAGGAGCAGGTAGTGGAGGGTGCCACCGATCCGGAAGCTGTGGCCCTTGATGTCGGCCATTCGGAGACACGACGACGGTGCGTCGAGGGGAGCGCTTCCCATCTGTGAGAGACTCTGCACCGCCAAAGTAACTGAAATCTACAACATGTTAGAGAGTGAACAACAAAAAAAAAGAAGAAATGAACGAACCGACGTCCAGCGTGTAGCAACAACTGTACGCTGATGCGGCGACAGCGAGGACGCGGGTGAGGACGGGGACGACAACGACAACGGGGGTGGTGACAACGACGACTCGCCGACGAGCCGAGGGCAGGTAGAGCGATGAGGATGGGTGGGGAAGAGGAACTACACGCTAAGGGCGAGAGTATGCACTGGCAGCAGATGTTATGCCATCACTGTTGCGCGCTGAGGGGGAAGGCAGGGACGGGGATGGGGACAAGGCAGGGGACGGGGAACGGGGAACGGGAATGGGGGCGGTGGGACGGGGACAGGGACATAGGGGGAACGAGGATGAGCACAAGAGTGTGCAACAGCGAGTGCACAACGCGCACGATTTCGTGTGCGTAGCGTGATCGCTGCTGCACACCAACAGCGGTGCGAGGGCTCGTGGATGGGGTCGAGGTGGAAGGGGCGGGGGCGGAGGCGGAGGCGGAGACGAGGACGAGGGAGTGAAACGAGAGGACGAGATGGCGATGGCGATGGCGATGGTGATGGGGCTGGGGACCAGGCGGGGATGAAAACAGGGACGAGAACGGTGATGGGGACGGGGACGAAGATGGGGGTGGGGGTGGGGACGAGGGAGTACGCGCTACGGGACGGGACGGAAACGAGGATGAGTACGAGAGCGTGCAACAGTGCAGGTCTCTATGGCAGACAAGATGAACACCAAAGGTGAGGAGGATGCAAGAAGACTGATAGCTTCAAGCCAGTAGGGGAAGAAATTCTGTAAAAAAAAACTGATGTTGTCCAACGAGTCTTGGTCAGGAGCAGTGCTGCATCCAGTATTGGCAAGAGTATATCGACTGAGGGGGAATAGCTTTCTTCACTCGACTCGACAGATCAGGGATAGCCGTATTGGGTGTTCGAGAGTCCTTGAGATCACAGATGTTAAACCGAAGCATGCTTTGCATACATCCAACCAATGCTTTCCCAAGATGCACAGAATGATGAGTGTCGATGATGATATGAAAGGAGGAACTCCGTGCTTCATCCAACAAGAAGTCACGGAAGGGTGAATGAAGTGGTCGAATGGGCTTCTCTTCATCATGCACCCCATCTAGCAGTGATCCCACAGGCTTGACTATCTCCCGAATATTGAAGTCTTCATCAAACCCGAGCAGTGCAGAAAGGGACATCAACGATAATGGCTCTTGCAGTGCTAGTATGATGGCCATCACATCCCGAAATGATTGTCGAGCTTCACTGAGCATAAACAGTTGGCCTAGAATGGTTTGGTATATTGCATCTAGAGGCCGGATCATGGTACCCCCAGTGTGTTCTAGAAGCATCTTCATCCGCTTCGAAGGGCTGACTCCAACAGCACCCTCTCCTTGGACAAATCCGCACGCAGTCAAAGCCCATTGAAAGAGATGCTGAGAATGGTGGACAAGTAATCGAGACCACTCTTGCTTAGGCCACCTAGCCTCGAGCTCAGTGTACCGATTAAGTGAATGGCGGATAAACTTCCTGATGAGTCCTCGTCTACTTCGTCCTCCGAGATGTCTCCCATTTGCTTATGGACGAAATGTGAACCACTTGCAAACGCATCCAGGATGTCACTCTCGGGTCGAGAGGTGATCAGGAAGCGAAGGTTGGCTGAGAGGGTGTTGTCGGAAATTTGCTTAGAGATGGCTTTCAGCAGCTGCCCGCGATCGGTTCGGCCGCCGCTTTCGTCGAGGGCGTCAATAATAATCACCAATGGTCCGAGAGGGTCAAGACGCTCGATAGGTTCGATGATGAGCCGCTCGATCTGCTCCTCCGGTGAGATAGACGTGCGAAGCGCTCGATTGTCCCTTACGATGCCCCAAAGAGCACGTGAGTACTGAGGATCATGAAGATTCCGGGGATTCCGCCTCGCGACGTCAGCACTGGAGAAGCAATACGACGAGCCTAGTCGCTCTAGCCCGTCATACAGCCTTGCGATCGAATGAGCTACCGCAGACTTGCCCGATCCAGCCATACCAGTGAGCAAGCAGACACGTGGCGAATCCTTGTCAGGGTTGTTGAGAATTTCGCAGATGTTCTGCAGTAAGTAAGGATTCGCGTGTCCCAGGAAGGCATCCTTTTTCCCGTACATAACGAGCACCATCCGCATATGCCATGTCGCTCAGCCCCATGAATTCTGCTATATTCCGAGTCCGTTAGAAGCCATGCATAGTTCGAAATGATTGGACCTACCCATACGCTCCAAGGTATTCATCATACGGAAGACTGTGATGCCCATTTGCACAGCCACACCCTCCAGGAATGCGGTCTTGAGTTCTCTCAACTTGGTCTCTTTTTCCTGTATCTTTGCATCTATATCAGAGAGCGTGTATTTCATCGTCCGAATCCCTGCATATCGAGATAAGAAGCGACAAAAATCGTGGGTTCGACGACAACTAACAAAAGTGCTTTTGCTTGGCGTATGCGGTGATAAAGAACGCGCACTCTGTTACTTGCTGTGATAGAAACTTGATGGTCTTGATGTTCGCCTTGATAGCCTTCAATGGTTCGGCGTCGTTGACGAAACTGGAAACGTCCGTGATGGTGGTCGCCAGGTGAATGATCTGCTCGTCGCGGTTCTTCTGGTCCACCAATACCTGAGTGTAGCACGACGAGCGTTTAACCAACAGCAAAATAGTACAGTAAGAGACGCACTTTGCTCCCAGCGGATATAACAGACCAAGCAAGCGACGCGTACGGGTGAATCTGTCTCGCCATGAGATTACACGGCGTCGAGACTGAACAACAAAATACCTCTGCAATCCCGGCCACGATTTTGTTGAAAAGTCCGGTCCTCTCCAAGAGGACTCCCCACACATTATCGATCGTCTGTACCGCGGTCACGATGTTTAGTTCAGCGTCAACCGCTGAGCTTACTATGCCAATGGCTGCTGGTGTGTGAAGTGCCTTGACCGGTTCGATAGCCTCGGGGACGGCGTCCACAGCTTGGGGTTCGTCGGTAGCAGTGTCCCCGGGTGCGTCACCAGCCACGAAAAACTTGATCGTAATCCTGGAAAGAGCGGAGGCACCGGAAGCAACCTCTGGGTTTCTAAGAGAACCTTCAAATACTGATGGGAGAGATCGCATCAGTAGATTGCAACGACATAGAATGACATCGTACCGTTTCCCGCAGTGCGTTTTCCCAGAATGTTGCCGATCGTATCAAAGAGAGATCCGACCAGTTCGTCTTTTCCATTGCCGTGCTGTTGGAAAACCTTGACGACGAGCTCTGAACCATCGTCACCATCACTGAGAGAATTCAGTTTTATCATTGGCGTAGAACGGAGAGTGTTCACTTACAGAGATAAAGTTTCGTTCCAAGTGGCCCGATTCTTCTTCTCCTTTGCCTTCTTCGCCGTCAGGCGGAGTGCACGACGCGTATAATTGCATGTGCGTAGCGTGGTCGCTGCACGCCGACAGCGGTGATGAGGATGGGTCGAGGTGGAAGGGGCGGAGGCGGAGGCGGAGGCGGAGATGAGGACGAGGGAGTGAAACGAGAGGACGAGATGGGGATGGGGATGGGGCTGGGGCTAGGGACCAGGCGGGGATGAAAGCAGATACATACGAGAACGGTGATCCGGACGGGGACGAAGATGAGGATGGTGGCGGGGACGAGAGGGTGTGCAGCGGCGATTATGTCATCGCTGTCACGGTTGCGCCGCGCGCCGGTAAGGGCGAAAGCAAGGATGGGGCCGCGGCGGGGACTTGGACAGAGGGGGAACGAGGCTGAGCGAGTGCACACCGCGCACAATTTCATTTGCAAGAAACAAGGTATATTGTGGGATTCACGCCGGACGGGACACTCCAGAGAGCAGCTCTCACTAATACTACAACGTCTAACGACTTTGATTGTTTCGAACAATGAAACGAATAGACAATGCTACTCAAACACGGGACGATGCAAGGATAACAAGTGAACAACGTCGATAGCTTGAATCGCGAAGCCCTTCGCGCTGAAAGATAACGCAGCGGAACGACCGTATAGTACAGGGAACAATACTGGGCCCCCATCCTCAAGGCAGCTATGCAACCAATTATATATATATATATAGCAGGGTGAGAGAGAGGAGGAAAAGATCATGAAGGCACGAGGGGAAAAAGGGGGGGAGTAGGCTGCGCGTGACGAAGAGAAAGAATGCAACGTGATCTGCAATGACACACCTGATGCAAGGAGCGCACGGATATGGTAATCTCCATCATAGCAGACTCGTAAAAATCATTTTGTGGTAGGTTCTGTTCCCGACGACCTGATCCTCGATGGGGCCGAAAGAACCAATCTTGTAGGTGATGTCGTTTGCAACGACCACCAACTTGCGACCATCAGGGCATTCAGGCGTTCTGAGTGTGAACATGTGAACACCCAGGCAACCATTCCGAATGTGTTGTTACCTGCGGCACGCACCACTTCCGCGAGTTGATCATGCTCGTCGAGCACGAGCTCTTTTGCCTCGAGTAGCTTCTTCGGGAGAATAAGGGAAGAGTCAAAAGTTCGGGCCTTGATCCAGACGTTGTTAAGAGCTTTCGCGAATAGTTCGGGGAAGTCGTAAACATAAGTGGTGCCAATGAGGTGAGCTTGATAACGCTTGGGCTGTAAGGACTCTTTGGTAGGATAAGGGTGGTTGACTGGCTGAAGATGAAGACGTCCCTTCTCGCCGATCGACTTAAGGATCGTGGTACCTTTGTCAGTGGTGATTTCCTGGTACCCGTGGAAATTGACGACGAATCCGGAGACGTTCTCAATGATGCACCGAATGGGGGTAACGTTGCCTTCTTGATCTTCCAAAACAATACGAATCTCTGAGCCAGTGACGTGCAAACGCCAGAGTTGCTTGCCGTGACGGTCGATGAACCCCGCGATAGCCTCGAGTACATCCTCATAAGAAACCTGGAGGTTGTAGACAAAGTTCATGAATATGTGGTTGACATCGGCATTGCGATACTGCGCGCTGACGACCTCTAGCGCATCCAAAATGCTTGTCACCAGTCGGTCCGTCTCGGAAATGAGGTACTGCTTCGTGCTCATTGAGCCGCGTAAACGACCGGGGCGAATCAGAGCGCGGATGAAGAATCGGTTGTCGAGTTGGTTCTCTCTGGCAACGGCATGGTACATGTGAATTTGCTTGGCCTCCACAAAGACTGGCTTAAGCTTGTAGTTGGAGAGACGACTGAGCTCGAGCTGGAAGGCTAGTGCAGGCTCGATGTTACGGATAGCCAATTCCTCGATCCAAGTACCGTTAGGACTCCTCACAGTGAAGTACATCGGGTACTGTCCACGCTTGCAGATGAGGATTGATACACGGCGAACACCGCGCTTCACAAGAGTTGCGTTGTGGTCATTGACAAATTTGAGGGCGCGCTCGGCCCAGGCCTCCTCAGATACATCGTCATCGTCTGGTTTGTCGAAAATGCGCAGAGCTAGGTTCAAGACATTTGGCGGTTCCACAGTGCCGTAGCGTTGGCGGCATTCTTCGGGATCAAACAGGGGGAGGAGAGAAGCAACTTTCTCAAAGCCTTTCTCAAGGGCAGCCAAGTCCGGGAATGAGACGATGGCACCAGTGCGAACGGGCTGAGACCGGTTGCGACTGATTAAGTAGGAAAGGTCACTGACGGATCCTTGACGTCTTGGATCACTGTAGACTAGGCTTAGATACCTTTGGAGGTGAGAATGTAAGCTGCACGTACGGAGTAGTGAGGCTGGGGGTGGCAGGGGGTGAATGAGAACGTCCAAGGGTGAACCGCCAGGTGAGGGCACTTGGGAGCTCGCCGTCATCAAGGCCATCACCCCCCTCATAGTCAAGCGACAGCAGCGAGTACGCGCGGTAGGCACGGCGGACGTAAACCTCAAATGCAGCTGCGAAAGAAAGTCGGACCAAAAAAGACAACACACAAGGAAAGAGAACTAACCGAGAGAGACGACAGGATCTGTGTGGGAAAAGAATGCTGGTAGAACATCATAGACAGTGTAGCGCGAATCGCTGAGCTCGCGCAAGATCTCAGGGGACGGAGTTCTACAGAACATGAAATGGGTGGAATATCAGCATAAGGAGCGTCGTACCTATTGGCGGAGCCCTGTTCACCATATACACTAGAGGTTACAGATGCCTTCAGAATCGCTTCCATCTGGACTAAACGCTCTTCATAAGAGGGCATCTGGCCGAGAATAAGCACTTCACGAGCTTTCAGGGAGACTGTAGTCGACGACCTAAAACGTGTACTTAAGTATCAGTTATACAAAGTGCAAGAGGAAAGGGAACGGACTTGGACTCGAGCCCAGCAAGATCGTTCAGAACCTGGTACAGCCGACTCTCCGTACTAGAGACGGGAAGACCGCTTGATTTGATGTAGTCCAGTATCGAGAGCACAAGTCTTGCCTTGCTTTGAGCTTTGGTGTGGCTGAGCACCAGGGCAACCACCTTGTCGAGGTCATCCTTGTGTCGCTCTCTTAGGCTCAGAACTCTAGCTTCAATGCTTCCTCCGAATAACTTCTCCGTCGACTCGTATGCAGAAAGCAGGCTGGCGATAGTATTCACTTCGTGGCCCTTCGAACCGCCCATAAACTTCTCGAGAACATCAAACAACGGAGCAAGCTGTGTTCGGAACATCGCTCGATCCTGGGGAAGGATAGAGTCTTGTAGGTAGTGCTCCAAAACTTTCTTGATACGAATAGCCGGGAACTCGTGTGCGTCGCCCCTGGATTTGGCACTGTCGATGGTTGACCTAATGCCTTCTTCGAGTTTCGAGGGCATACGACCAGACAGAGAGGACAAGATCGAGCTGACTTCCGAGTAGGGTAGCTCAGGGTCATGAATGACAGTAATGAGATCCTTGAAAGACGAAGCCATGATGGCTTGGTTGTCGTAACCCTCGAGAATATCATCGAGTGTCCCCTTGGAACGCACAAACCGCTGGTAGGTTCTGTTCCCGACAACACCAGGAGGACCCATTTGTGGGAGGAGACTGTCAAACGGCTTGGCGTGCTTGACTCGAGCGGGATCATCAAGGGTCAAGATACCAAGGATGTCGCCTGGCTCAAGACTGACGCCGGGCTGCTTGACGAATTGCACGATACCATCTTCGGCAGCGACAAGGGGCATGTACATTTTCATCACCTTGGGCGAGGTAAACGACGGCACCACCCGATTTGAGAAAATAAGGCTCACCTCGATCTCTGCGTACTGCTCACCAGCATTGATATGGTCACCACTGTCAACCAAGAACCGAATAAGCTTCCCAGGACTTGGACTGCGTAGTTGGGTAGGATCATTTTCTTGCTCGATCAAGCATGTCTTGGAGTCAACCATGAGTCGCAAAGCTCCGACTTCTTCTTGCCAGTATACCGAGTGACTGCGACCATCAAGGAGGATGAGGAGGCCACCGTCAGCGAGGGGACGCGCCCCGACCATTGTCCGTCCACCGTTTAGGAAGAGCGTCCACGTGTGTTTTGAGGAACGCGTACATGTGAAGTTGTACTTGACGGTCTCATAGATGAAGTCGACGCTGAACACGGTCTTCAGGAGATCACGAGCAGGAACTTGGCCTTTGTCTAGAATCCGCTTGTACCGTAAGGCATGCCTCTGCCGCGAGATTGGCTTTGGTGACGGCGCCGCAGACTACTGCGAGGGTAGCGTCTGGACGCTCAGCGGTAAGCTTGTTACTGATCAAAGAATCCAACCAGCCGGTAGTGAAAGTATTGTCCATGAACGTGTCGAGCTCGAGAAGCTTGATGAGGTACTCCACAGTGGTTCTGAAATCGCCACGGATACTCAACTCTTTCAACGCAACGATCATGTTCTTCCTACTCTCATTGCGATCTTCACCGTACGCGAAGATGTGGCCAAATTGAGAGTCAGCAAACTCGTGGAGACCACCGGCGGAGCTGACGGAGAAGTAACCCCAGACATTTGTACTGGAGCGGAAATTGAGCTCTTGAAGTGAACCGGATGACGGCTTGAATCCAGCATCTGGGTTCTCGGCAGTGATACGAACTGCAATGACGTGTCCCTTGGGACGAGGTTTACGTTGAAGCTGGTTGGACCCAGGCTTTACCATGTCGAAGTCGATCTCGGACGAGACGTTGAGAGCAACGCCGTACAATGTGCGAATGTGCCGGATAAGATGAAGAGGGATACCCATGGCAATCTGCAGTTGAGCGGCGGGAAGATTGACACCCGTGACCATCTCGGTAGTTGGATGTTCGACTTGAAGCCGGGGGTTGAGTTCAAGGAAGTAGAATACGTCCTCAGAGGGACTGTACAGATCTTGTGAAGATGCTAGTCAACGAACGCGTTCGAGATATGGGAAGATTAAGCGCATACATTCAACGGTTCCGGCACTGACGTATCCCACCAGTCTAGCAAGACGCACGGCGGCACGCTCCATCTGCTCAAAATTTTCATCTTTAGCGATGGTTACGGGGGCTTCTTCGATGATCTTCTGATGACGACGCTGAACGGAACAATCACGCCCAAACAACGAGATCGCGTTCCCATACTGATCGGCGAGCAGCTGAACCTCCAAATGACGTGCCTGACCAGCGAGCTTCATGATAAAAATAGGCGATGATGAGTATATGCGGGGTAATCTAATAAATTGACTGACCCGGAATCTCTCCAGCGACGGCATGATATGCGTTCTTGAACGCGTCAGGATGCTCAACCTTTCGGATACCCTTTCCACCGGTACCTCCACCTTCACTGGCCTTGATCATAACGGGCCAACCGATTTGTTCGGCCTTGGCTAACCCTTCCTCTACACTCGCCACACAGGCAGCTCGGTATACATTATCAGCGACGGCCACGAAGCCCTGTTCAGATAGAATTGTGTCCGAGATGCCAGAACCAGACCAAGCCATGGTGGGGACATCGGCACTCTGCGCGACGATAGTACTCGAGATCTTGTCGCCCAACTTCTCATGGCACTTCCAGGGGGGCCTATAAATACGATCCGGTTCTTGCAGGCGGCAAGCCTCTCGGGTAGTCTGGGGTTTTCAGATGCGTGACCCCAACCGGCCCAAACGGCATGCACTCCAGCACGTTCGGCCACGTCGACGATGAGGTCTACGTTCGCATAGTTGTTGTTATTAGAACCAGACGAATTATAAGCTTACTGACCCTGCTGCTGGTGTTGGTGCTGAACGTTCGAGTCCTCCGCAGGAAGTAACATGGGAGGGTGTAGGTAAGTAGCGAATAAGTTATCTTTTTCCTGCGGAAGCATCGGGAGATGGAAAAAATCCATCGGTGCATCTTCCGATGGAAGCAGGGGAGGATGAACACCGATGGCGGTGGTGAGGATGGCAGGGTCGATGATGAGGTCGAGATGAAAGGGCGGAGGCGGGGACGAGGACGAGGACGAGGACGAGGGAGGGAAACGAGAGGATGGGGATGGGGATGGGGATGGGGATGGGGATGGGGATGGGGATGGGGATGGGGATGGGGACGAAGATGAGGATGGGAGTGGGGACGAGGGAGTAAACGGAAATGAGGATGAGCACGAGAGCGTGCAACAGTGAGTGCACAACGCGCATAATTGCGTGTGCGTAGCGTGGTCGCTGCTGCACGCCGACAGCGGTGATGAGAATGGCGGGGTCGAGGTCGAGGTCGAAGGCGCGGGGGCGGGGGCGGGGGCGGAGGCAGAGACGAGGACCAGGGAGTCAAACGAGAGGACGAGATGGCGATGGGGCTGGGGACCAGGCGGGGATGAAAGCAGGTACGAGCACGGAGATGGGGACGGGGACGAAGATGAGGATGAAGGTGGGATGAGGGAGTACGCGCTAAGGGCGAGGGTGTGCAACAGCGATTATGTTCTCGCTGTTGCGCGGTGAGGGCGAAAGCAAGGATGGGGACGGGGACGGGGACGGGGACAGAGGGGGAACGAGGATGAGCACGAGAGTGTGCAACAGCGAGTGCACACGATTTCGTTTGCGTAGCGTGATCGCTGCTGCACACTGGTGGCGGCGGTGAGGATGCCAGGGTCGAGGATGAGGTCGAGGTGGAAGGGCGGGGGCAGGGGCGGAGGCGGAGACGAGGACAATGGAGGGAAACGAGAGGGCGAGATAGGGATGGGGGTGGGGACGGGGACGAAAATGAGGATGGGGGTGGAGACGAAGGAGTAATGCGCTAAGGGCGAGGGTGTGCAACAGTGATTGCTCGATGCTTCGTCAGGTGGCATCTGTGCATGATATCAACACCGATATGAGCTGTACAAGCGATCAGCAGCGACTCCACAACTGATGACACACAAATATCCAGACCTTTTGGCTTGTCGGGTTCAAGGCCTTAGTATGAAGGTTGGGCCTAGATAGCAGTAGGCTCGAGGACGGGTCACTCTAACCGAACCTCAAAGCAGGCGTAAATTGGGTCGCCATGAGTCATTCGGAAAAACTCACGAGACATTGGAAAGTTGTCGCTGCAGAGATCTTGACTAAGGTGTCTGCTTCGGCATTCCAAATGTGCATGAATGAGATACTCCATTGGAGTGAGTCCTGTCCGTCCACCAGATGCATAGATTAGCTGGTCCGCGTACCAAAGGACCAGAACTGCCGGAAGTAACAAGTTCTTGTCCATCAACGTCTCTGAGGTGAAACGCTTAAACACTTAGCTTTGAGCCGTGCCACTACTTTCCTAACGTTGCCATTGCGTCGGTGATCTCACTGCGATGTATTGACGATGTCGAAACGCGTGAGCAATCATGATACAATCCGAAATTATGGTACCCAATAGTCCTTCTGGATCTCGACGTGACAACCCTTCGGATTACCCGTTGAAGGCTGCCACGGAAGAGGAGCCGCCTACATCGTTATATAAGCACCTCCCTCTGTGCTATATTCAAGAAGAGATACCTCTGACGTAAGGATCGATGCAACCTTGATAGCACAGATCTTGACAGCGTCCGCTTGCTTAGGCTCCAAACATTGTACGAAGAGCGAGCCTTTAATTGATATTACAAATGCCTCCGTGTACGTCCCGATATTCATCTCGTTGGATGCATCCCGGATTGCTTGACGCCAGCCAGTATACTAGGTATCTAGAGGTCAATGAGCCGGGCACAAATATTCCCCATGGTATGCGCCATACCCCGATCTCCTGTGTGGTACCCGTAGCGAGGTGTCTCAATGGTGAGTCAACTTCAGGCGGAATTCTGAAACCTGCACGAAGCATGTCGATCGCCCAGACAAGTGCTGCGTCTGACAACTTTAAATGTATGTTTGGATAAGGTTCACCATAAACCGAACATCTTACTGTGTCGCATGAGTGAAT
>JBBPOY010000086.1:0-21357 GCA_038091675.1 Leccinum proliferum | reverse complement strand
CAGCTACGTTGTTCGCCTTGTCGACGACCGTCCATACCTTCGCCCACAGCAGCGATGGACTCGCAGTGTCCAAACGCCTGCCTAACCCAGTGTATCACGCGACCATTGCTTGCAAGTGCCTTGACATTGTTCTGCCCCGGATGGAATGTAGACAGCATCGAACAACGTTGACCGCTGCCCGTCAAAGTTGTGGACCGCAAAAACTCCGGATCCGATCGCTTGGCTAGCCATTGGTTGGATATGCCCGCGTCGCGGCCCATTGAATGACATAGTAGCATATGGCCTTGAAGCCTGTCAGGGCTGTGCGAACAGTTTGCATCTCGACCTCGTTGAAGCCATCGGCGATCAGGATAGCAATACGACGTGAAAGAATCGTCGGTTCCTTGGACATGTAGTCCTTCTGCGACAAGCCCCTGCTCTTCTTTCCATGGTTCCTGCGGCTGGGTTGAGTTGAGACATCGCTGCCCACATTCGCAGCCACGGACTTCGCCAGCTCAAGATCGATGTTGTTGAGCACGTTTATGCTTGACTTGTAAACGACGGGATCGTCGCAGTGACTCAGCTCAAAGGAAATGGCGTTCGCGAGATGGATCTTCTCATAGGAGGCGAGATAATTGAAGAATAACTGCGCATGGTTATAGTGCTCTTGAAATTTTTTCCCCTCGCGCGCGTTTCTTAATCCCCTCGAGACGTTCCGCATAGCTGCAACGATGTAAGTAAGTCGCCGATAGTTCACCTGTGAATGCTTACTCGACATAACCTTCCTCTGTAGGGGCGGGTTGACCGATCCAACCACAAATTCCGAGAATGGTTTCATCTACTTAACTTAGTATCTAGTATACTCCGTGAACTTCAAACAACCCGCAAGGGACCGGAGGGCTGGTATGACTCTGAACGACGCGACGCCTGTGTGGGCGGCGCAAACGCGCAGGTTGCTCGCGTGGAGGCGCTCGTCGGGGAGGAGGGGAGTCAGGTTGGGGAATGGGCGAGGTGTGAGGTCGTGCGCGCGCTTCACGTTGCTGCCTGATCGACTGGATTCCGGCGCTTGCTTACCGAGAATGTACTCATTGTACGCGAGCGATTGGATTCGTAAAACCGGCCTGTATGTGGTACATGCCCTCGAGCTTACCCTTGGCGCCGAAATCAACTTCATATTGGTGAAATTGCTCTGAACATTTGTATATCCAGCGAAAAGTGCGGCTTGCGAGAAACTAATATAGTCTTCTTATGCACTCAACAAATCTGTTACCCTAAATTTCATTCATTGCCGCTGTCGTCATCGGACGAGTCCTGCTGGGCCGGGGCACCACCACCCCAGAGTCGGTTGATGAGGTTGCGCACTATGCGAATAGGCATTGGCTGAAGAAGAAACAGAGATCAGAACAGAACTCCAAGAAAAGATTGAGCCATTACTCACAGCGACGTCTTCCTCTTCATCCTCCTCTTCCTCCTCCTCCTCCTCTCCTTCGTTCTCCACCATGTCCACTCTGCCATCCTGGTGGCCGCCAGGCGGATCATGCGGCATGTCATCCACACCACCATCCTCCGCCTCGAAGAACACCTCCACATCTTCATCCAGAAACTCTCCCGGCATCGCCCCCCGATCCGCCAACCCCGGCCGAGGCACCCCCACAGCACCCCCACCCTCCTCACGCATCATCTCGGCGCCCAACATGATCTCTTGCAACTCGTCGTCCGGCATCTCCGCTATCCTCTGTACGAACTCGACCACCCCGCCCGGCATCTGTGCAGCGAGCCATGGGTTTCGATCAAAGAAGGCGACGATCTGCGCGCGGGTGGCAACGTCGGGAATCAGTCGAGCGAGATGCCTCTCTTCGGTTTGTGTGCGCCTCCGCGTACGGGCGGTGTCGAGAGCAAAGGGGTCTTCGGAGCCTGCGAAGAATGCGGCGTCGTACGTCGACAGCGCAGAGTGTGGAGGGAGAGGGTCGCATGCGAGATGCCTTCCTTGTGTGATATCGGGTGGGATGAAAGCGGTCAGTGCACGGTTCTGGGGTTGAGCGTGGGTTTGTTCAAGGACGAAGACGTGGCGGTAGATCGACTGGCGCAAGCCAAGGGAGGAAAAGGTGCGGAGGAACCGATCGCGGATCGGACGTTTACGTTGGGTAGAAAACACTGACAGAACGGAGTTTGATGTGCTCGAGAGCCATGAAGCGAGACCAGAAGACTTCCACAGTGGAGCGGAACGTTGTGCATAGAGATGAGAGAGAAGATGGAGAATGCTTTCTTCCGGAGACAGACCACTAGAGCATCGTCAGCCTGCAATAAGCTTGAAAGATCTGAACCTACATTCTATCCGTATGGATTCGGAACGCTTTGTGCCCTCTCACCTCTGCAGAAAGAGAAATTTCAGATTTGTCGGCCAGGAGTGGGACAATGGAGGGAAAATCGAGGATTGCTTGTCGAAGTGCTTCCGTGCTCTCCTCTTTGAAATCCTAACGGGAACACAATCAGAACAAAAAAACAGAGGCTAACAGAACAATAATGGGTACCTCGCCACGATCCTTCTTCTCTTTTTCCTTGGCTCTGAGAACCAAAGCCCTGGCATATGACCAGCCAGGCAAGACGCTCGGGTCCATATATTCGTCCGAAGCCTCGAAAGGGGTGTTTCTATAAACAGTCCACACATCCAATAACCAATCACCTAGGCCTGCCTTGACACATAAGTAGTCTAGGTGCAAGAGGACACCGTGAGGATCCGACAGGGGTTCAAGGGAGATGAGTAATCGTGCGTGTTCAAATGCCGTCCGCGGACAACCACGACGTTGGATGTCTCTGAATATAGCGTGACTCAGCATTCGTCCAATGGAACCTAAAATTTGGCTCACATGACTTGTCGGTGGATGGCAAGGAAGAACGGTCTATTCTCCACTCGATTGAAGTCGAGTCTATTATTTCCGCTCGTGAAACTAAACGCGCCGAGAAAGGCACGCTCATAGGCATAAAGGGCTCGTGATACGTAGTCCACTGCTTGACTGTACTCTAAAGAATTAAACACTTGAGTGAACGGACGCAAAGGTACGTGCTCGAACGAACCTTCACGATGTCGATTGACCTCTGCGAGTTGGAGGAGAGTATCTCCGTGCCAAGTCATTCTCTGCAAGACACGCCACAGTGTCTCCGGATCTACAGATATTGTGAGAAACAATCGGCCGTACCGCATATATGCACCTACCACCAGTCATGACAGCTTGCATGAACATCTTTGTGACACCCTGGTAGCGCTTGCTGTACTCCACTGTCCACCACTTCCCAGGACCAGCGGGACCCTTGTTCACCTTCCTGGCTGACTCCTCATCTGTGAAAGGCCGTGACGATAGGCCTGCCCTTGCGATTTGGCCGTGATTGACGGTGCTCTTAACGATCCGATGACGGGCTTGACGATCTCGGTTATGGTTCATGACTGGGCAAACCGGACGATTGATAGGTAGCTAAAAATCGGTCAGTATCACCAATACGATGATTATGGCAACGACATACCTCCTGGAAATTAATCCCGAGTCGAGTAATTTGCGTATCAAAGCACGAGAAGGATAATCGCTGAAACCGATTCCCGGAACGACGTGGCTGGTACAGAATGCAACTTGTTCCGTTTCCGTGAAAAACACATCGACGATACGGTCTAAAACCAGTTCTCCAATCTCTTCAAGGGGCACTAATACCTCCGGCCACACCTTCGTTGCATCGAAAATGTCAAAGTCGAATTCATGTTCGCGAGCCTGGGGGATAGTCTGAATAGCAAACTTCCATCTTGGGTAGGCTCCATTTTCGATAGCCTCACTCAGGACTTTGCAGTGGAAGTCGAGATCCTGCCCCGAGATCTTGAGGGCTTCGTTCCAGAGAAGGCTGTGAACTCCGAGTTCCGGAATGAAGTGAAACTTGACAAAGTGTCGCTCGCCTTTGTCATTCAGAAGAGTGTACGTGTTGACGCCGAAGCCTTGCATCATGCGGAACGACCGGGGAATGCCGCGGTCAGACATAACCCACATCACCATATTGGCCGCTGATAATGCATGGGTAGGATGAAACGTGATAAATATGCATGACTTACACTCGGGTTGAAGGCCAACAAAGTCCCAGAAATTGTTGTGCGCGCTGTGGCCAGACTGTCGGAACTTCGTTATGCGGCTCGGGCTTCATGGCGTGGACAAAATCGGTTAACTTGACGGCCCATCCTGAATGAAAAAGACAAGAATGTCGTTGCCGACGATGTCCCAATTACCCTCCTGCGTGTAAAAAATTGACCGCAAACCCGCGGACCGTATCCTGCACACAGACAGGGGTAAGTGTAAGCTAACAAATATCATTATAGTGCGCACGGCACTTCCCCTGGGACCCTGGACCGTGCTGAACCGAACAAACACGGGTGTTGTGCGCGAAGAGTCGGTCAACACCGGTGCGTACGTATACTTGGAAGCACGGTCGTCCTTGACTTTGAAATAACCGTGAGCGGCAGCACCACAACACGCTCAGGGATGCGCTCGTGGTCAAAACGATGAATTTTCTCTCGGGAAATCTGATCCTCGAGCAGCATAGGACCGTTGTGTTCACCGCTACCGCCGATCACTTTGAGCCTGATAAACACGAGTTAGCCGACACTCTGAAATATACTCGTGTGTTACGCACCAATTGTCCGTGTCGGATACTTTGACGCCATGATCTGTAGTCAAATTCTTGCCGGACCGCGGATCTTGGATGTCACGCTGTAGATCAGTAACTTAACCTTGTCGGTTGAATTCACAGCGGTTACAGCTTTTTTTGCAGACTCGAAGAGAGAAGAACATGGCGGGCAGTAAATAAAAATCAGATGACCTTAAATTAGTTTATATAGTCGCGTAGCCCGTCATTCACGGGCTTCAATTGCGTCAGTGGCAGTGGCCACACCGAAGCGCTGCGATAGAACCGTAAATGTTTGTTTGTATCGGGAGTCCAAAGCTTCGGTCAATTTTCTGTAGTAGTGGACGCTTAGTTTTACTTCCAGGTCGTTATCTGAGTTAGAGTGGCCAGACGTCTCGTCGGTATCTGGGAAAGCAAACATGAGCAGCGCAGGAATAGCGATTTTTCACTCACTGACATTCAAGTGACAAAGACTGCATGGCATCCACGGCACCATCGGTAGCCGTCTTGAGCTGAGAATCGTCCTGATCTGCCGATTAAATTGGGTAAGTATCCGACAATATGTACGGAGTGCGCCCGGCCTACCTGCTCATAAGTGCACTGCAACCATTCGAAAAACTTGGCACATTATGGTGAATTTACCGGGCAAATATATTTGTTCCAGCTCTCGACCGCTACACTCCCATTCCATTCCAGTGGGGCCAATAGATCGTCTCGAATAAACTTGAAAATGGCGGAAAAGAAGACAACATTGGCCCATAGTATATTGCGCCGATAATTTGCAGGGCGTGTCGTCGCGAAGAGGAAACCCAAGTTTTTTTCCGCGTCCGGTCGGAGGTTCATGTATAAAAGCAAGTCACCCTTGCGAGTAAGCTACGAGTAAAAAAGTAAGTATTCGATTACAAGGTTGAATAATGAGTTGGGTACCTCTAAGATGGCACGAGTCTTTCCCGTCCCGGAGGTTTGCACGACCGAACAAAATTGGGCATAACATGATGGTTGGCGCTCCTCGTCCAGATATTAACGATGGCTCCGCTCGAGATATTCATAGAAAGTGTCGAGGTCGCGTCAACGCAGACAATAATATCCCTTTTAGACCGTCACTGAGGCCGGAAGGGGGGATGGAGTCGAAGCGCCACTGGATTCAGCGCGAAGGATATCTGTGATCACTGACATGAGCTCCGCTAGAACTGTCACAGATGAAGAAGAGGAACGTACTGAGGACCTGAGGTTTAGAACACTGTGAAACGTATTCATGTTTGTGCCAAGCTGATTCGTAACTCTGGATGGGTCTTGAGCAGCGTCGAAGTTTGGAAGTTCGCGTGTACTATGTTTTCGTTGTACTTTTTGTCCAACTTGAAGACGCCGTTTGAACTTTAAACAATCGCGAAGAGGAGGAAGCACAATTGCAACCGTCAAACTCCAAGAACTTGGATCCGATGGTGGTTATCATCATTCTTCAATGGCGTCGAATACAAGAATCTACGAGTCGGACATGTGGTAAAACGGTGTTGTCATTTTGTGACACTCCACAGCATTTTACTATACGATCTGACCAACCTGCTTATTAAGTTCCAGATCTCATTAATCATTGTTCGCCCTTATCTGGCGACTCTGAAATAATAGTCGTATGATAAACGGACACGTGTCACAAGGATAATCAGATTGACAGTCCCGGCGTCGGAATCCTGCCTTGTTGTCGACGGTACCGCCTTGTAGTCCTTAATCTGGCCTCACACACGTTGCAATGGTGCTGGTGGATGCAGTTGTCAGCCGAAGTACCTAAGTATACCCGAAGGTTCGACTGCCAACCAATTGGTCGCCGAGAAAGGTTTGACAACCGTAACAGTGCATCGTTTCTCTCGAATGCGTACTTGTGAACTTTGCTTCCGCGCCGGCCAATGATTCTAGAACTGCATAACGTATAGTACATCAGTCTGAAAATTCATTGCGCAAAAACGAACATTATTGACTTCAAGTCTGGAATGTCTCTTGGTGACATGATCGAATAGTATTGCTCAAGGGTCACTACTTGCGTCCAGATCGACCATTCGATCTTCCTCGTCCTCCGACACGACGTCTAGGTCAGAGTCCTTCTACCATAAAGGCAGCAGGGACAGATACGCCAGAACTTGATGCGGATAGGGAGCTAAAGGCACTGTTCAACAGGGAATGAGGGCTGTCACGAAAGCAAGGGAGGTCGCGGAGAATATATTGAAGGTGTCCGTGAGTGGGGAAGGGGGAGGGGATAAGGGGGAGGGGGAAAGGTGCAAGGGGAAAGGAAAGGGCAGAGCAGTGGGTGGGGACGAGCAAGACCCTCCGCTTCGCCTTTTCCTGCACTCTTCCCAGGGGTTTTCGGCCGTGAACGTGTCCCCAGACCTTCCACCGATGATGTGTCCCGAGACGGCTGGAGACCCCAACCTTCGCGAAGGGTCGAACTCCGGGTTGCGCTTGCGCGTGGAGTTTGTCTTCATGCCCGACTCGGATGTCCTGTGCGAGACGAAAAGAAACCACGGTCATTATCGTGTCGGTTAAAGAGAAAAAAAAAATGAGCAAGTTCCCAATCCGCACCGGCACCATCCCGTCAGACAACCTCGCCGCGTGCACCGGCACCGGCACAGCCAGCTTCACGTCCACGAACAGCGCGTTTCGTTCCATCGTCGAGTTACTAAAGTCCACCGTGAACGCCCCGCACACGGGCACCGTCCGAGAGACGAGCGTGACCGCCCCGTATGTCGCTCCGTGAGGCCACTTGTCCGACGACGACGGCACCACTAGGAAGCTCCGCTGGATCCACTCGTTCGCTAGGATCACCCCGAACGCGCTCGCAGACACCTCCTGCAGCAAGACGCAGCATGGGTCCGGCCGTTCGTGCGGCGTCTTGCATCTGAGTACCTCCTGTCTGATGTACTCCAGCGCGGCACCGAGTCGCCTTTTCGGGGCTTTGGATACAAAGTCTATGTTCCACGTCAGGAGACGGATGGATGAGGGGAGAGGTTCTTTGATGCCTCTAGCGCAGTTGGAGGTCTGCGCCCAGCGGTTCTTGTGCATAGAGTAGCGTACCGCACGTAGTAGTCGAGATTCATCTAGCATGTCTGTCCCGCCCCTGAGCTGCGTCGTCTGCTGAGTGTCAGAAGAAGAACAGTCGAGTTCAGAGGGCGGAGAGGGGAGAGGGGATAAATGGCTCGTCGATATCAGCGTCGAGCATAGTTGGCAAGTGGGTGGGTCAGAGTTGAGTTTCAGATCGATGGAACCCTGGCCACGCTGTTACTATAATGCCGCACGGCGAATCGCGAGGAGGCTCTGGTTGGTTCGTTGGTCACTCCACTTAATATCTCAAGATTTCCTTTGCTCGAAACCCACCCACGCTTTGATTCCTTTCGGTAATCGATGACCTGCCATGAGGTCAAGGTCCGACTGCGATCTTGCACGCCCACATTCATGTGCCTGCATCATGTCCACGAAGCTGGCCTCGTGTCAGGATTCTCCCGGTGAAAAGTATTTATTAGTGTCTCGACAGATCAACGACAGATGTTGCCAATCGTTTCATGCCCATGAGACGGATCATAGTTCATCTGTCTCCCGACCAACGACGGTCTCCGACTTCTCCGCAACGAACGCGTTCAGAATGTTGGCCTTGATTTTGATCTCGTCCAATTTGGTCGGTGTCATCGTACGCTTGCTCAGAATTGATGCGAGGCTAGCGGTGGATCTGTCATGTCAGAGCGCCCACAGGGGCATACACGAAAGTCATCGAAGTGGCTCACCGTTGCGATTCTTTTGTCACGTATTCCTCGCTAGTATGGACTATTTTTTCCATCACACACAAATAGTGCGCGGATGTGGCACCGAGGGATCCTGATAGCGCCTTGGCTTCGTTATAGATGGCATCGCGAGCATCCACGGCAGCCGCAATGAACTTCTGTGCGACAGAATCAAGCTCCGCAAGACGTCCGGCCTAAAAACTTCAGAGGTTGCAGACGATAAGCAAGATAGCCCACTTACGTCATTGTTGAGACTTCCGCCGACGGCGCGGTGAGTGCCACACCGCTCGTTCAGGAAGGCAACAAACGCCTGCTCAGAGCATCCTCCTTCATAAGCCTCGACCTCCTTGCCACCACGAGGGAAGAACTTGATGGTGGGATACGATGAGACGCCGTAAGTCCCCGCGATTTCCTTATTCATGGCTGCGTCAGCCTGAGCATCTATGTTGGCCACGATACACTAGGTGTGGCAAGTTAAGACACGGAGATTTGAAAACGGCATGCAAGACATACGTTGCCTTCAGCTTTGAAATCCTTGGCGACTGACAAGGAATCAGTCGAGACAAACCAAGCGTACACGGTTTCAACCTACCCTCTCCATAGATCGGCTTCAGGGTCTTGCAATATCCACAGCAAGGGGCAGTGAACGTGACGAGAACATCTTTTGTTTCATCCTTGGATTCGTTTGAATGCTGAACGACTCTGCAGTGTCGACAAGACCTACCAGAGCGACTTCATCAAATGTATGTGCGTCCAAAACCAATGTCGCAGGCGGGGGTGGGGGTTTAATCATTGACTTGACACCAGACTTTGATGCGACGCTGAGTAACTTATACATTTAATCTCATCCGACTCGCGAAAAAGTGTTTGCTTACAATGCAGCTAGCGCGTCGAGGTCCCGTCCACCCTCGTAGCTTTCGGCGTTACCTTTGGCGTCGAGCCACTTGAGAGCTGTGATAAAACAATGAGGCACACCATTCGACGGTGCGCTGGCTAGCTGAATCGCTCACTGGGGTACCCGGAGACACCGTGCTTTTGACCAAGGGGGCGACCTTCGCCGTCGGCATCTACCTTGGCAATAACGACTTTATCTTTTGCATGTGAAAATGCATCGGCGAGCTGTTCGTAAATGGGTGCAAGGTTCTGAAAAGAACGTTTAGAAATACGTTGTCGGCGGCGATAAAACGTTATATTACTTTACAGTGGCCACTGTGGAGCAACGCGACAGTAAGTCGGGCGTGCCGAAACAATGAAACGACCAAGTTCAAACTTACCACCACGGTGCGAAGCTAACGACAAAACAGCGTCAGAGCCACGCATTCACGTCGAGCGAGTGTGACTTACAACTCCACGAGACCGGGTTTGCCCGTTCCAATTACAGAGTCAAAGTTGTCTGGTACAAGGTCGAGAACGTTCGAGGCAGAGGGTCACTGGCAGGTCCGGGGTCGTTACGTTCGAATGCTATTCGCGTGTGTGCATGAGATGCCAACACAGGCTCGCTCCTTCCCATCCTTGTACTGGAGGGTAAGTAAGGTCCACCAAAGACTCGTGATAGTGACACGGGAAGGGCGTCTTGGAGGGGTGTGTCGGTCGTGAGCAAGCAGAGTATGCGTGCGGGCGCGTAGGGGGAAAGGAACGGCACACTGGCCTAGACGTGCTAGTCAAAAAATCTTTCCCAATCTCAACGGCCTCGGTGATGATATCAATGACGTCGGGGTGTGGCCTACGCTTCAGATGCCCGAGGAGAAGAAATACAAAGTCGGTGTGCATACCCTTGTCACGGCTAATGAGCTCGTTGGCGAGGGTGAGGCCGGGCATGAGCCCACGCTTCTTGAGACAGAATATCGCTGCGTCGTTGTACTGGAGGGTAAGTAAGGTCCACCAAACACTCGTGATGGGAAGGAATTTGAGAAAGAAGACGCGCGTTCTAAATTTACTTTGCCTCACATATTACCTGTAAGCCTCGAACTGGATTTCACCTTTACATAAGTAATCGTGTAGATTCTCTTGATTTACAACGCAGTTCTTTTTTACTATCAGGAACTTACTCTGTTACAGAAATCAAAGCAGAATTGGTAGGATTAGACACCAATTCTTTCCTCTGCCAGTTCCTCCCGTGATGGTGCTATGTCGTTTGCCGGGTGGCCTGCCAGTGGAACTAGAAAAGAACGATTGTGAACGGAGTGGCCAAGTAAAGTCACAGAGCATCACTTCGGTCCTTTCCATGCCCTACTAGTCATGGCTTTCTGCACATCTCTGGTCCCGGCCCGCCAGCTCAGTCCGAGGGGGACGATGCACACGACGAGCATCACTCAAAAACTCCCCAAGTAACACTCCTTCCCGTCAAAGCACTGGTGTTCTGACGTGAGCTCGTACGACGCCAAGCTGATAAGCGACAAGACCCGTGGTTGCCAGCAAGGAATGCGGGTCTTGCTTCGACGCATGGCCATCCATACAGCCCAAACATGAGCGCAAAGAGGCTGCCCTCGAGGACAAGCGAGAACAAGACAATGATGCCCCAGTTCTCAGTAAATCTGCTGGTAGGGCAGAAAACAATTCAACGGTTCAATTTGTTCACACACAGAGAAAGTGGACATACCCAATCCGAATCACTCGATCATAAGCTTCCGAACAAAATCCGCTGGCCTCACTATCCACAACGTCGCGACGGAGGAGACAATCATTGCGGCAGCTTGGGAAATGATGGAAAAAGAAAGAAAGAAAAACGATACAAAGACAATAGGCGCGTGGAAGGTGAAGATGAGTGTGAGTATTAGCCGCTTGCCACTTGGGGGCTTCGGCATCATCGTAGACTGGATATAATTTCACGTAAAGTGCTCGCGCGATTGAACCGACGTTATTTATATCTATCAAGGGGAAATGGATTCGATCAGTCTCGATAGAGTTAAACGCACTGATACTGGCCAGTGCCGCTACCTACAAAGTGAATGTCAGTCCTGCTCTCAAATGATAGGAAAAAAATAACGATTCGCGATCACATAGAGACGACAACGCGGAGAGACGACCGTCGGGCACGGACGGGTCACACGCAACAGGAAAACGAAAAGAGAAAGAGATCTCGACAACATTGAAGATGATCAACATATTCAAAAATAGTTATGTATTTATCCCGGGTGATGTCGGATAGGCTGAGAGACCACAGTTCCCTCAGCCCTGTCACTGAACGGACGCGGCCGAGGGGGGTGGCGACGACGCTACAGATAGTAGATCAGTGGGACGTTCACCGACCTCTTCCGTTGGGGAGCCAGGCTCTGGGCTGTAGCTCGAGACTTCTGACTTTGCTCGAACTTCGCCTTCTTCGCTTGCCTTTCGCTCATCACGAGCGCTGCTGGCGGCATTCTCGTTCACGATTTCCCCCTTGATTTGATCGGCCTGTGGCGTCGATGCAGCAGATTTGGTCTTCCGGAGTGGTCGTGTGGCACGACGCGCGCTATTGCTCTTTGAAGAGCCTTCTTCGGCAGGGGGCTCGTCGCCAGCAAGACCTGTAGTCGAGTCAACGGAGGTCTGAGAAGAGTTGTCACCCTTGTGTACGCGCAAATGCTGGAGGAGGTTGTCGTTGCGGTTGAAGCATTTATCACATGAAGGGTGTGGACATTGGAAGGCTGATCGGGAACGATTTAGCGCTCTGGTTGAAGATGAGGATGATGGCATGATCAGGCTCACGTTTTTCGTGGGTGTGGATAGATCTGATATGCCTCTTCAAGTGTTCGCCACGGCTGAAGCATTTGCCACCGTCTTGCACTTTGCAGACATAGACTCTGCCCTTTTTGCCCTCGGGGTTCTCGGCTTCGGTCGCAGTATCCCCTGCGGTTGGCACGCGTCGGCCGCGACTCTTCTTTGTGAGATTCGGAACTGGCACGGGAGGCGCGGTGCGTATGCGCGGGCCGCGGCGTTCGGCGGTGAATGAGCTGGACGAGGCGTCCAAAAAGGTGTATTCTCCGGCGGGCGGAGATATACGAGGGACGACGGGTGGAGATTCCACCGTCGGGGGTGGTTCAGTTACGTCGACGAGGGTCATGGAGGACGATGCGGGGAGCAAAAGGGGAGGCTCGACCCTCGAAACCTTGGCCGGTTGAAATGCGGAATTCCGATCAGGTTCTTCATCTGTTTCTTCGTCGACTGCTCGTGCGTCGAATGATCGTTTGAGGGTTGCCGGACCCTTTTGGAATGGTAGTTGTTCGTCGTCTGTGTCGTCTTCCCTGCAATGGACACTTTTGGGACGCTCGATCTTAGCATAAACGCTTGGAAACGACACATTCGGACGTACGATTTCGGATGACCGCACGGGAAGCTCCGCCAGTCGTCCCCGAGGATGTGTTTTGAGGTCTGAGTGCAGATGTCGACGGTCGACAGGCCACACAGGGGATCCCCGGAGCCGGCCAACAGGGTAGCGTGAGATGACGTCTGAGATGGTTGGAATTAGCATGCGATTCTCGAGGAGCGATCCGTTGGCAACGCGTGGGGGCTCACCAGGACCAAGACGATCGACGGTGACCTTGACGAGTTGTGTGCGTGATGGAGCCCGTCATGATGATCGACAGCCACACTAGATGGGGGTACAACGTCAAGGACAGTGTCACGTAGGGCGAGAAGGACAGATAGTACGCACGACCAAGAGCGCTGTGGTGCAAATCCCACCGTGATCGGTTAAACAGCAGATAAACGGCGGCTTGCACGCGCAAGGAAAGTGCGGTTGACTGCAAGAACTTGAGATTAATGTGACGAGAGCGACTCGGAGGGTATGACGTACGCCAACGCGTAATGAACTGCATAGCTGGAGGGAAATGAAGGTGGTCCAGGTCAACGCGAGACGTTGACTTCAGATGCGTGACTCACAGGTATCGCAGACGGGAGACGAAACGACAGAGTGACTCACGAGAGATCCGTGAGCGAGAACTGCGTCTTGAACCCAGAGACTCGTGAGCTGACAAAGTACAAAATCCACCAGGTTGTGGACCTCATCAAGACGATAACTTGACGGAGACTTGATGGAGACTGAGCTTTCTGTGGGACGAACTCATGTTGCCAGTGCCGGTACGAGGTGTGGAAGAGGAATAAGGGAATGCTGGCCGGTTCAAATGATTTATTTAGCGAGTTCGTGCTCGCCGAATTCGAAACTGTCCCGCGGAATCATTCAATGTCTCGCGACTGCAGCCTCATTACAAACTTTACATTCTGGTCGGTGGTTACAACGGATGTAGTATACGACAATGATACAATATTGCTACTGAAAGTATTCCTTGAACATCGGGTCCCGCAGTTCACCTTCTCAACTTTTTCAGTCAATTTGACTTCAAGTTCCTCGTCTGTAGGCCGAGAGGTGTCAAGACCCAGTCTCTGAACAGTTAATCGTAGGGGCAGACGGGAAAACAAGACTGCGCCGCCATAGCGCGTCTCATATTGAAGAGTGGCAAAGCACTTTTAACGTACCGGCTTGCCTGCTGAAAGACCACGGCCTGAGGATATAGCATCGGCTGATAGGCTTTAATACTCAACATATCCGCCTTCAACAAAACCTGCCGCGAAAGGTGCTCAGATAGCAAATCCACACTCATTCGGCTCGGAAGTACTCACGCTCTGGTACACCCGGTAGAAAAGTTGTCGCCGCCTTCAGAGACAGGCGAGTCGAGGTTGCGGAACACGTTGGCGTTGATTGTCTCTGGTGTCTCCTCGGGCACGTCCTCGGACGGTATCAGGTGCACGCGACGGAGGGCTTCGAACTATGGGAGGGGTGTGGTTGTGGTTCGTTTAGCTATGAAAGAAGACGACGATGAAGATGACACGCACGATGTCCGCGTCTGCGTACTCGGCGAAGACGTCCAACGTAGATCGCACCGTTCCGCTCAAAATCGTAGGGTCCTCTGCATGAAGGATTGATTAATGTGCATAGATAGACGTGAAACATCATGTACTCACGAGGTATGATCGTGATTTTGCTTCGCAAATCGGTAAGACCAATCTTTGAAATGTCGACGCCATCGATGACGATTTTCCCCTCCGTTGCCTCCACGAATCGGAGGAACGAGAGCGCGAGCGCGCTTTTGCCAGAACTAGTCCCTCCCTAGTATGCCGACCTACTCTCACGCAATTAGCAAAACAAATACGCCGGTTGATGTCCAAAATGCAATCGCACCTTCTCACCGGGCTGCACCTCAAAGTTCAGATGATGTAAGACGTTGGGAAGTTCAGGCTGGAAGCGAATTTTCATGATTGTTGTCTGGCAAAGAAAAACGAACATACAGCGTATCTGATGACCAGGTCTTCGCATTTGATGTGTCCATTCTGTGGCCAAGATTCATCTGGCCTTGGTTCCACGAACTCGGGTTGTTCTCGTTGTAGCTCGGAGTATTCCTTGACACGCTCAAGAGCAACCTTATCGGGAGTCAAAATACACACCGAGAAGAAAATTTGCGACACTAACCATGGATTGTTCGAGGGAAACGAAGCGTCGTACGAGGAACAAGAGCTATAATAGAGGAGATGATCAGTCACAACTACAAGCGACCTAACCAAAGCTTTCGCATACGTTATGCATGATACCAGAGGCGAAAGATAGGGCGAAGCCAGCCAAGGCTGCAGATATGCTTGGGTTGAACACTGCAACCGCACCAGTCAAGCCGACGACAAGACTCGAAAGTAAATTGAATCGCATAGAAAGCCATCGGTTCACTTGAAGTATGATGTCAACATCATCTCACATTTATCAAGCCAACCCAGACGTACCTCCCCACATCCAGTAGTATGGATTTGAGTTCTGAGTGCGGAGCGCAAAGTGAGTATGCGATGCAGTCATCGACGAGTCACTCACCGTATCAACACAACGGATCATATTATGCAGGAACTTTGACGACGCTCCAAAGGCACGTAAGATCGTAACGCCAGCAATGGTCTCGCCATAGATGGAATACAACGGCGACCGGGTCACGGAGTCTTTCGATTGCTAGATTAGATCTCGGAATTGAATAGACGTGTTGCAGCTCCTACCTAAACGCCTCATGTCTCGTGCTGTCTGACCGTACACCTTAGCCACTGCGGCTCATCAGTCAGACTGACCAAAAGTTCTCTCAAGATTCCTTACCGTTGTAGTAAAGATAGCCGATGACCAAAGCTGCAAGAATGAAAGGAAGACCGCCGACGATGCTAATCGTGATGATGGTCGTGAACGCTGCCAGACCATAGACAATACTGCGCCCAAAGTTATCAGACATGGAACTGTCAATTCCTAGATGTAAATAGAGAATGAGAGAAGCGTTCCAGAACTTGGAAAACAGACGAACCCTCGAAATCCTTGCCAAACCGGTTCAGAAGGCGGCCACGGGACACGGTATCGTGGAAGCGAATGTTAGCGAATAAGATAGTTTCCAATAACCCTATCGTTCGCGTGAGTAAGAGCAGCATCCTCGGGACAATATTCTCACTCTTATAAAGAATGGTTGACGCATTGATAGAACCAGAGTCTGCGCAACGCGGTCAGCGTTTGATCGTTGCAAAAGATAGCACTACCCACAGAGAATATAGAATCGGAAGACGTTCAGGAAGAGTCCTGGGGAGACGTAGTATTTAATTGACGAAGACCTCCGCATCCCTTCACTCACCAAATATTGTAACCTATGACCAGCGTCAGAAAAGGCTTCAGTATGAGTTATGGTTAACATAGCATAGCATAGATAGCAATATAATATAGTAGCCCATTGCGCCGTGCTTCAGCAGTATCGACTCCAGACCATACTCTGACGAAGGGCATCAGCCGCATCGTCGGGTCACTTTGCCATGTAGATTCAAAACCTACTTCAGCCACCAATTCTCCACGACCGGACTCAAAGCTCCCACCAGGAGGGCAAAGCCAAAAATGAGCCAGTACTTGTACCCTCCACATACTTTGATGTAGGTCTCCCAGATATCCTTCCTGATATGGCCAACCGCGCGCTTTTCTTCCTTGACTAGCTTGCGTGGAGCTTTCTTCTTCTCCGGTTCTGGCTTGATCTCTTCGGTCGTGTAAGCAGTGGAACTCGTCTCAGAGATCGGTTCCGTCTCCGCTGAGGACATTGCCTCCGCTGTTTCAAACTGTTTTTCGACCTGCTCAACGACGGGAGATGCCGCTACATCTTTCTCGTCCGCTTCGCCTGTGTTGGCGTGCACGAGCGCCGACATGACAGGCGAATCCATGAATGAGCCTCGATCGCCCTGGAATATAACAGAACCGTTATCAAGAACAACAACATAACTGGCACCGGGAGCACACAGCTGGACGTGGTGAGAAACCAGAATGACCGTTCGACTGCGAACAAGCTCGCCCTTGAGACATTCGCTGTAGAGGTGGTGGGCGGTGTGAGCATCGACTGCAGACAAAACATCGTCGAGAAGCAGGATGGATGCTCGAGAGTATACGGCACGAGCCAGCGAGACTGGAGAAATACACCTCAAGTCGAGTAAGGCAGGATGTGATGACGGGCTTACCTGAGGCACGATCATGAATTGAAACTTTATCACCTTTAGCATACGGATCGCACCCAGAATCTTGACCGGTATCAACAAAGGGACACGTTTAAATTTCTGCAATCTCACGTACCTCATTCATTAAAGCCACGCGCTCGTCACGAGTCTTCATAAGGTTCTCCTGAGCGTTAACAACTACCTTACCACCATAATGGTTCAAAGGTAAAAATAAGCAGATCACAGCAAGGCCAACGAAGCACGACACGCCAAGCAGATTATAAAGGAACCAGGTACCGATAGCGATTTCGATTGGAGAATCTACGTGGCTACGTTAGTGGCAATGCAAGGGTCTGATAATCAACAGAATAGGTTCGCGCACCGACTAGAGTAAACATGTGCCACGAGAAGTCACTAACGCGGTCGACATCTGTCGTCATGAGAGTCATGATCTGCGCTTTGCTCGAAAAGTCGTCTTCTTCGTCCTTGTCACCATTGCCTTTCTGCTTGTCACCAGCCTTGGACGTATCCGTAGTACTGGAAGATGACGCTACGTCCTTGCGCACCAGAGTCTTGCCGAATAGAGTCGTATTTAGTTGGATTCTGAGTCGAACTTGGACATTGGTCGTGGCAACAGACCAAAGCTGGCCAGTTACTGATTCGATTGTCAGTCATCAACGTCTCATGGTGAGTTCGTGAAGGTGTCTTACTGAGGTTCACGAACGCAGTTGAAAACACCATGCCCACAAGATAGAACCAACCCCAACTACGATCCTCCCGGTCGGGATCCGATTCTAGATACACAACTAATTTTCTCAGGAACAATGGCGGTGCGTAGAATAGAACGGCAGAGAATGCAGCCAACAGCGTCAAAGTAGCGAGGTGCACTGCATTAACTCTGCAAAGCCTATACGCGAGCTCCCAACCGGACCCCACACGTGGTCGCCACCCATTGAAGACCCCACTTGACGGTGCGAATGGTACGCCGCATGGAAGTGTACAAGTAAGTGCCTCGCATGTTTGCTGGAACGACTGGCAAGTCACCAATCTCCAGAGACTCCGAGGTATATCCAAGCATGACCACTTTGGTGGTGTAATTGAATAGTAGATGACTCCAAACGGAAGCTCCGACAACGCCACTGACGTTGTTTTCGTCGTAATTCGTTGCTGCTTTGATGACCTTGTCGGAGTAGAGGGTCGCGGACGGATAGTGCATATTTGGACCCATGGGAATGGTGAAAGCGATGACAGTAACAACGAAATACAGAACGAGAACCGTATACCAAATTCCAAGCATCGCGGGGAAATCCTGGAGCACAGATAGACTGATGGGTCGAGAGGTCGGTAAGGGGGCGGCAGTAAAAAGGAGGGTTGTAGGCACGAATGTCAAAACCGCGAGGTGAATTAAGGACTCGGAATGATGTTCGGTTGTATTCTGATAGACAGAGTGACTGGCCAACGCAGTGAGATAGAAGGCATACGCGGCTCAGACCTACCCCCCGGTAACGCCGCCCACTTCAACGCCAACGCCGACAACACTACTGACGCCCCAAGAGACAGTCTGCGATTGGAGTGTGTGCTGGTCTTGACCCATAAGCCGTCCTCGCATCTCCTATATCCCCATTCAGTGATGAATTCGCGACCACGTTCGGGCCCTTCACCCGCGCCGCTACCGACCCACATGAAGACAAAGGACGAATCTGCAGCGAGGGAGGGACCTATCAGAAACTCTTGGAGCTCGTCCCAGCCGAACGAAGACAAGAAGGGCGGGTCCAGGAGGATCACGTCGAACTTGCATGGGTGGAGCGAAGGGAGGTGTTGCAGCTGTAGATAGCACGAGGGCGCTGCGTGCGTGTCGACCGACTATTTTTTTTGAGATTGAGCAGACGCTGCTGCTTGGGATACCTGATGTAATTGTGAACCGCGTTCGGTTCGGGGGAGAGGGACGAGGTCGAATGGGACTTACTCTTCGAAGCGCCGCTCGAGCTCGACAATGTGAAATGGCGATGACGACGAGAAAGGCGGGAGCAACAGACAACGAGGACTGCAAGGACAATGGTCCGGTTGGAAAAAAAATTGAACTTGAAGGCGGGAACTCCGCTGGCCGCCGGCCCATCAGGACGCGAGACAAAGTTTCGATCTGGCCCGGGAAAGTCCAAGAGCACGAGAAGCAAATAATTTCGAAATCGAAGTAGTACATGCTATTTACATGGAGACGTCGGAAAAGAAGATGCGCTATTTTAATAGATGGGACGGATTGACAGCCAATCGCGCAGACCTATCAACGCCTCGCGCGAAGACTCGCGGTCAAGTCGATCGTTCGACTCATCTAAAATTCCCCGCAAAAACGTCTCGATCCGGTTTCTTAACTCCGACAATCGCTCGATGTACTGTAAATTGACGCCTTGCGGACAGAATGCGCTGTCGAGAAATGTCTCCATTTCCAAAGCGAGCTTGAAACAGGTGCATGAGATTTGATCGGTACTAAAATCAAACACGACTTACCGCGGAGAGAACGAATGCAACCATTCTTAGGGTAATTGATCTGTCCGACCTGAAACGGGACGCTGCGTCTTCAACGGGCACAGCCACGGTTAACCAACCAATCGATTCCACGTTGCGTAATGCGTGGTACAGGATGTCGCGCGTGATTATGTCGCTGAACCAATATACCTAATAAAGATAAACGTTAAACGGTGACAAATTGCGATCAACAAATGAATTACACTTACCATACACCCGCCCGAGTCACGAAAAATACCGTGCCAGTGATCAAATCCCCACCGGGGGTTCCAAATCAACTTCTGTCGCAGCCATGTAGAATCGTCCGGCAAGAGGGAACTGATGTCGGTGACAGTGCGCATGCGGGGATAAGGCTGAATTGAGTTTGCTAAGGGCGGCAAAAGAAGTGCCTGAATTGACGTCCTGACGTGTGACAGGAACCTGGCGGGTAGGGTGCCGAGATGCCGCAGGAAGAGATTGCGGAAAGTCGAATCGCCGAGAGAAGTCCGGAAAACGATCCCATCCCCATCGAAAGATCTTTCGAATCCGAGATCGGACTCGGATACTCCAGTCACGGCCGGGGTCCAATGGGGATTTTGATTGATCGCCCGGTGCCAGCGGAGCGTGTTATCGATCGTTCTCATCGCTTCGTCTTCCAGGAGCCACAGCATAAGCGGCATGCGCCCGGATAGCAGAAGAAATGATACATTGTTGTAGCACTCGACGCGGAGCGAGGACCAGTCATCTGAATGAAACATCAGAACTAGACCGAATTCGTCTACATAAATATGCGTGAATGACTAAATATTGAGACGATAAAAGAAACTCACCATCTGAAAGTAAATTCGAAGTGAGAGACTCGGGATTGTCCAATTGCGGGGATAAGATTAACTGGTCGGGTGAGATCGTGGGCCCATCTGGCTGTACGCTATAATTTGGCAGCGGATAACCCGGTCCGACGAGGGGAAGAGATGTCGCCGCGGTCGTTGAATCGAGTCCAGCTGTCCGAGGAGATCAGTTGGATGAAATCCGGAAATAGTAGCAACGAAGTCCAAGAAAGAAAAATCTCACCGTCCTCACTGTCCTTGGTCTGGTTATTGGGTCCAACCCCCTCAGGCTCGAGGGGCTTAGAGCCACTCATCTCTGTAAGGTGAAGGGCGGGAAGCGGGGAATGAAGCTTGAAGCTTGAAGAACCGACTCGATTATTATATTATACATGTTCCAGTTAGCCGTATTACCGCATGTATTTCATATCTCTATATCTCATCTCATATCTCTGATCGCATCAACCATCAATCATCTGATCATTCTTATCTCTATCATATCAATCCCGATTCCATCAATCCCGCTTCATCAGGAAAAGTGTTTGCGCCGCACTAGTATGTAGCTGTAGTTTACAAATCACGTTCTATATATATATCGCCCTTCGGGCACCCCTGGACCCCGTTGTCGCACAGGTGTCAGGGTACGATGATCATCTCTGGGTCCCTCAGTCGACTGTGCAGACAAAAGTAGAGCTATCTCGCCCGCGCAATCGTCATCGGTCGACAATTCCTCGCGTGGTGCTTCTGCCTCATCATGCAAAGACCGAGAGGTGAGGAAAGCTGCAAAGAAGGCAAAGTGTAAAGCAAAGAAATTGTACCTCATAATTACGACGTTTTATACATTGATTTTCTACAGAATTTTACAGATTAAAATCCTACTGATCACAAGGCTCACAAGCATAAATCGTTTAGTAGACCTGCGATAACACGAACAGTAAAGCGCCGTAACACGTTAAATAGATCGTCTTCACATCACCATGCACCCATCGTGAATCGTGATCGAGCGTATCATCTCCAGGAACCTAACATCCACATCTCCTCTGCCCAAACAATTTCCCGCCAACGTCTTCGAGCTGGCTCAACTGCTCATCCATGCTATTCGTTTTATTGCTCGCCCTCCTCCACTCCCTAAGGTCTCGACGGTCTGCCAGCTGTAAAACGACTTGATCACCACCCTC
>JBBPOY010000085.1:0-21368 GCA_038091675.1 Leccinum proliferum | reverse complement strand
CAACGTTGCTCGTTTCCGCCGAATCGTTGCCAATGCACTGTTCTCCGATGGCAAGGATGTGGTTTCAGTACTAGTCGGGAAAATTTGCCTATCAAATTATTAGCACAACCACACTGTCACTATATCCATACCTACCTATTCCACCAATGCAAAAGTTGTTTGACCTCGTCTGTCTCGTCTGGGTCATTAAGTAACTCGAGGATACTGTTATAAAACCGTTCGGAATCTGTTGAAAGGTCAGTACGCGAAAATACTTGAGCCGACGTCAGGGAAAAGCGGCCCTAAGACAATCAGTAATCAGCGGTTGGACTTTTGTAACAAAAAGGAACAAAGCAAAACAATCTTACCTGCGTGGCGACATAGGCGATCGAAGCTTTCGTTACACTTAGCATCCCGTGAATGCGCGCGTTACAAGAACGCGTAGCCCTCGGCTCATCAACGTCTACTGAACTCGGAGAAGTGAAAATATGTTTGTAGGCCTGCAGTCCATTATGAACGCATTACCGCTAGTTAAGAACAGAAAGACTTACCGAGACGAGAACCCCACTACGTAACAAACCGTTCCAAGGATCTTCCGCATCATACGCGTAATTGGCATACAAGAATATAGGCCACTGATCTCCAGCGACTCGAAGCTGACCACTGCGTAATTTGTCCTTTATTCTGCGATAACTTGTTATTCAATAAGTAGACATCAGTTGTGTTGAACACGTACTCTGTATTGGACCAATCGAATCCAGCGGGACACAGAAGCGCGCCAGTGCGCTCATGATGAAACCCCCGACCCGCCTTGGCATTGCGCGGGATGTGAGGATTGAGCGTCTGGCCTTTCTGTGTGATCCAGTCCACGATCGCACCCTTCATACCTTTTGTGTCGTCCGCCCTGGCTCCGTTTGCGCCCTTCTGAATCTATCCAAATATTCCAGTAAGTATGTATCGCACCGCAGCAAACCCAACTTACCAAATCCGCTATGGCGATCACCTCTTCCTCCGAGGATGACACGAGACGATCTTCGAGGGACGGTGCCAATCTCAACAATTGAATGAACACAGCAAACTCTGTCCTCTCACTGTTAAGACAAGACGTCAGCGACGAACTACATACCAGAAATTTACTGACCGTGGCTCGAACGTTTCCAGTTGCCTCTCAGCCAACTCGCCCAACATAACAATCCCGTTTGTCAACAACGTCTGCACGCTACAGAAAGCGTGAATGGCTCGTCCAAAGTGACGACCATGGTGCACAAGTGGGTCCTGAACGCTCCTGCAATAAAATGGGTAATTGTGACTTAGGAATGAGTGTTGAACTCACGGTCGTTTCCTTGGCCCTGTTTGCAAGGCATACGGCAGCGGTCTTTTCGAGCCGGTCGCTGAAGAGCCTGGGGTCGCGGGCGGCGACCCAGACGTAGTAGACATGGTAAGGAGAGAATGAGGAGTGGAAGGAAGGAATGAAGGAGCCTGAGGACGATGCAGCCCCATCAGCTGTCCTTATATACCGTCGTCGCTTGAGAACACGTGACGAAGGCGACCTAGTCACGGGCGGCGGTCACGGGATCCTCGCTCACCTTGCTACCCACCAAATGCCGCCCAGGTGCAGACTTCTTCCATTCTTAATGATGCTAGACTCGCTAATTGTATTCGTTAGCTTCTGACGAAGGGGCCCACCGGACGTAAACGAGCCATCTTGAGTTTCTGGTCTTTTCCGAAGTTCTATGAAACGGTAAGTCCACCACCATGGCCAGTGTCCGACAATGCTGATCATATTCAATGCTGACAAAAATTATTGGCTCTTCCAAACACAGAAACGGGCTACACACTGCACAGGGGACGCAATCAGCGAAAGCGATTATGACTCTCAAGTCGCGGAGAGCCCGAGCGCACAACCTGCCCATCGCGACAGCCTGAAAAGGTTACTCTTGAAAAACGGCGGACGTCGTGGTGCAGACAGATGTCGCGTTGCGATCTTCTGGTACATGTCAAATTGTGCAGAGAAAGGCCAGAAGGGACTACGTACGAAACCATTGATGTTGGCGACGGTGGAGACGAATACCATTATATCCCCAGGCAAATGTGCGGAATGAGGAAACGCTACAGAATCCTAGGCCAGTTCATTACTTAGGCTCGTACGGTAAAATAACATTTGGACAAACATGTGAACCACGCAGAATGGGGTCGAGGACGGAACGGTCGAAACGGCATGAACGGCAGCGAAGGTAGCCCCCACCATGCCGCCGTCGCAACAGGCTGACGCCCTTCGTAAATCGACGGCTGCCGAGACTCAACGTGACTGCGATGCGACGCCGTACCTCGGAAATTGCTTGCTGAATTGTCGATCGCCGTGTTCGTATCCTGGTAGCAATCACCACCCCCTTCGTGCGGCGGGTGCGGAGAGGCATGGCGGGACGGTGTGAACCGTGGTTGAGAACGCGCCTTGCTGATCCCTCTCGTCCGAGGGTCGCAATGTACCTTCCCATGTTTCCGTTTCATACTCTAGACGTCGGATTTGAGCGGTCAAGCGGATGCCAGCCCACGCAGACGACTCACCGTTTAACTTCTTGAGACCGCTCGTCCTCCCTCTGTCGCCGATCACGACGCGAGCATTACCCCACGAAAAGTCGTACATACACCAGAACGAATAGATCGGTCCCTCGCTCTGAACGACTGCCTAAATAACTGTACAATTGTTTTGTAGTTGTGCCACAAACCTAGACAAAACGAAATAAGCACCTTCTCGACTGAAACAAGCCAGCTGTGCGCGTTCCGTGCGGCAGGTGCGGGGGCGGGACGGTGTGAACCTTGGTTGAGAACGCGCCTTGCTGATCCCAGTCTCGTCCGAGGGTCGCGATGCACCTTTCCATGTTTCCGTTTCATACTCTAGACGTCGGATTTGAGCGGTCAAGCGGATGCCAGCCCACGCAGACGACTCACCGCTAAACTTCTTGAGAGGGATCACCGACTCATCGAACCACTCGTCCTCCCTCCGTCGCCGATCACGACGCGAGCATTACCGCACGAAAAGTCGTACACACACCAGAACGAATAGATCGGCAAGAAGATGTACACCGGGAACCTACAGCGTCGTCAGCGTCATCCAAACGAGAAGGAAAAGGAAGACCACGCACGAAAGCAGATAGACGACCATCCATCCCATGGAGCATAAACTCGCGTTTGATGATGAAAATCGGCGCCTACCACGTCTTCAGTTATCCACCTGCTGACCGCGAGTCAAATCGCCAACGTACCTGTAATCCATACGTTATAGCCAGCATGATCGGCGTGATCACAGGCAGCGCGCCTTTCCCAGTGGCAACCATGATGACCAAATAAACTAGCTACAAAAAGTAGCATCAGCGCACCCCAACCAGAACCATATCATCCCGCAAACTCACATAAATTCAAGCCGTCGGAAGAATCTAAACACAAAGAACCGCATCGTGAAATAATAAAAACCACACAGCTCGGGGAGTATCACCAACTCCAACAAATTGTGCACCATCGAGTTGATCCACCGACGTCGCTGGCAGAACAACACCCGCCCCGACTCGGTCGCCATCGTATGCGCCACCTCGTCCGGTATAAACTTCGTCTTGAACGTCGAAAAATGCTTCTTCAACAACGTCGTCAGGAATCGATCTTCGCTGAGCGAGAGCAAGTTCTTCTTCTGCAGCGTGTCGATGTGTTGCACCCAGCACATTCGTCGATGATCCGGTTCGAAATGATGATCGGTCGACCCTTGTTCGCCGTGCGGATCCAGTAGAGCGAGAATCATCCGGGCCGACAAGAGACCGAACTAAAGACCGACTCGAACGCCTCGGAGAGGTGGTGAGAGATGTAATGTTCGTACACCTGGATCATCGTCCACCACGAGTGGTTTTCGTTGGATAGCTTGGTTTCACTTCAAATACCGATGATACTCGAATCATCCGCGGCGGACGCGACCAACCGATTGAGCGACTCGGGCGTGACCATCTGTAAGCTATTTGTCGTCAGTCTCTCTCTCTCCGCCTCAACCGTCGTTCAACGAACCGTATCTGTATCAATCGTAAAGATATACTCGTAAAATGTCGGATAATCCTGTTCACGTTGCGCATCTGATGAAAGATTTCGAGCTCGAGCGGGGATACGGGCGCATCAAAGTGCACGCGGTTCAGGTAATGCATCAGGATAATCTGACTGTCCCGCTTGATATGATCGCCAGGGCTTGGACCGCTCTGTCGTCTTGCCGACCTTGACCACGACCATGAACCTACTGACATTGACGTCAATATCACGCCTGCCCACCAATAACAAGTAACTGCACTCACGGAACGACGTGCCCCTCGTGCTCGTACAACCCCGACTACACCTTTCCGAAATTATTCTGCCGCGACCCCGCGCCGATCGACCGGGACATCAATGGCTCAGAATCAACCTTGGGATCAACACCCAAGATGTCTAACACGATGCTTGGCGTCGTCCGGTCGTTGCCGCTCCCTGTTGCATTGCCGTCACAGATGATGAACAACAACTTGCGCTTGTCGTGATAGTGCAGCGGAGCCAGCGAGTCGATCGTCCGGCGCAGCGAGTCTGCGCCTTTAGTGTAACACGGGATCTGGCACAAACAAACTTGTCGAGCTTCTCGGGCGAACGCTTGCCCGTCAACTAGAGTGCGGAAAGGACTAAATATGTACAGGTCAGACTTCCCTCGAGTCACACACACATCTTGACATAGGACCTACACTTCAGCACGTACACATGTTCTTGATACACTGAACATTATTTGACGCCGTCTGCGAATCCAGTCCTGAAATGACTCTGTTGAGATTCTTGGAAATATCTTGATCGCTTTGTTGGTTCAGAAACTCGTAGAGGTCGTCGTCTGAGCGGTGCGGGACGTCGCACACAGCCGCGTGGATCGCGGTATCCAGGCGTGAGGCCGAGTGGAAGATGGTACTCGGCGACAGCGATCCACTTCCGGAACGCAGGCGTCGCTGCGAGCGCGAGGTCCAACAGGCTGGATCAAGAGGTGGGCCCAGCAGTCGACCATGGCGAGGAGCGCCAAGTGGAAGTTGGTCCGTGTGGTGGTGGTGCCCGTTGGCGAGGTAGAGCCCCGACCGAGGTTGGGATTACCGCGGATCCTGAAGTGGTCGAGGACGTCCTTGGTGAGGAAGACCATTTTCGAACCGTCTTCTTCTGTTTCCTTGACGCCAAACACTTTCTCTGGCGGGCGACGTAAACACGCTTTCGAACGGTCTTGTGGTCGCCAGCGAGCATGAGTCTGAAGATGCGCTGGAGACGAAGGTGTCGAGCTAGATCTTGGCCGATGAATTGGGGATAGGGAGGCCAGCGTAGACGTGCCACTTGTTGGAGTGTATCCGAAGACTTTGACGGTTTCAATGCCACCGACGTACTGGCTTTGAAGTACTACTACTACTACTAAGCGAAGTTTGGACCTTTCCCATTGTTCCCATGGTTATGAGCGTTGGGCATCCCATGTTAGCGTGTCAGAAATCAATGAACTGACAACCACGCCGTTGTCGTTAACTAGAGCAACAATACGGGAGTCGAGCAGTTGAATGGTTGGATTTTCGTAGATGATATTTGGAGGAACGTTGGCGGCAGCCTTCGTCGCTAGATTCTCTAAGAGGATTTTCAGAGTGCACCCAGCAACCAGTTCCGTATACGCGTGACACTCAAACTATTCAAAAAACACCCCATGAGACCGTGACATTGTGTATACTTTTCTATCCTGTTGCGAGACCACTTCACCATCGAATCCATAGTAAACAAATCCACGTATGGATCAACGTAGCTGCCGGTACTGATGGAAACAATATGCTCGAGCAACCATATCTCCTTGTCCACGCTGCTGGCTCGGCCAATCCATCCGGAAAAGTTGAGTTCGCTTCGACAACCGCCAACCTGTTCTCCAAGTCTGAAATTCGTGTCCGCAAGCACAAGACTAATGACTCACATAGCGCTTATTTCTACCTCGTAAGCATTCAGAGTCGCCTTGCCTTGAACAGTACCCTGGGCGGCACGTAGCATTGGCTTGTCGCCACTATCAGCATAATTTCCTCGATTACCGACCTTGTTTTTCTTCAGTTGACGAGTATGCCCAGTTATGGTAAAGGCACGTATCCAACCTCTAAAGAGTCTAAACTCGGCTACCGCCTTCTCGTCCTTGACATCGATGAGATGTCCAAGGAACACCGACTTGCTTTCTCTCCCGTCCGAACATGACAGCACCTCGAACAAGCAGAGAAGATCCGATGATACTCCCCATTGGTGCAGAACCACATTTTCACCAGATGCAAAATTGATAGCATCGTCGATCCTTCCAATGTTGACATGAAAGGGTTGGAGTGTGAACGTGGTCTTGGTAATAGTTCAACCTGGTGACCCACATCCCCCACAAGTCCTTGGCCAGATGCTTCACGAACAGATCCGCGATAGCATATCCCCGATCTTCGGTCGACTGGTACCGCGCATGTTAGCATTATTTCTTTCTCTTCTCACAAGCATCGCGAGCTGAAAACGTCGTCGTACCAAGGATATACAACTCGTATGTGACGTCCCCTTGTGGAGCCCACCTAATCTTCAGGTCACCTCAGAAGCGCGCATCCATATTTAGTCCCCTGCTGCAATGTCTGCCTTCGTCTACCATGGCTACCGTAACTCCTATTTCGGTCAATCCATGTGTGCGAGAGTCGTACCCCAGCAGCACACAGCGCATCGCCGACCTTGACAGACCACCTCCGAATCGCTTGAGACACCGAGTAAGAAAGAAAACAAAAAAGGCTGAATCGGATCCCACGTACGATGGCGTCTACGTTCTTGAGATCCCCGATAGCTTCTGGTGACCCCACCATCTGTTCAATGAACGTCGGGACTGTGAAAACTGTATATAGGATCTTCTTGAGACACTTGACCACGTGCCGATCGTAAACATCACAGGTGGTGTGAGCGGATCCTTTCTCGAATACGGGGAATTGACAACAGTAGAGATGATGCCGCAATTGGTATATACACTTGGGTGAGGAGTCTAAGGCCTGAAATGAAGGCGATGCCATGGAACCAATAAGACGAGGAGCACGGAGATCACAGGATAAACGATTCGGTGCTGATGGGGGTTATAATCTCGCATCATTACAAGTGCAAAAATGACGTACGAAGCGTCAGCCATTGAATCTGAATTATGCAGCTGTGTGCATTGGGTTTAGGGTAACCGGGCTAAAGTGGGCCGATACATTGAGACAAAACGGCTCGGGGAGCGTAGTACAGTCCTACCTTACTGATGAGCCTGAAATCCTGAGTTAAATAATTTACTTGAGACGAAAACGAGGCAACGTATCAAACGGTGCGATTGCCTGAATTGACCATGCCTACGAACGTAACAGCGGGAGAGCGAGTTGAGCGGGGTCAGCGTGAACGTGACCAGCGCAAGCAAGCGCCAGGCACGAACGGGCGCGTCGACAAATTGCGCTGGAGTCTGGTGCAATACGCTATCCGGACGGCGAAGTCTGACGCCGTACGGTAAGAAGAAAATTACGTTCCGTGCATCCGCAGGATGGGCTAGCTGGTCAGCTGGCAATGATGGTCGTATTCGGCTCTGGAAAGCCACGATTGGGAGTGTCTGGAGATCCCCCGGGCAGCATTGGAGTTGAGCAGTCGGAAGATTCGTCCGACGCGCACGTGCGGTACGCTTGCATGGCCACCCTCGGTGCTAACTGTCGTCGTCGTCACTGAGGTTAGATTAGCTACTCGAGAAGGCAAGCACTAATATCGCGATCATACCCTGTTATATTCCATTCTACGCGACCAACCGTCGACCTGCAAGGGCGAAAGGGAGGGGAATCAGCGAGACAGATACAAAGCAGCCCGACAAACAAACAAACTTGTGATGGTCAAATCTGCCACGACTCAATGTGCCTGTCCACTTTGGTTCTCCGTCCGTTTCGAAGTCATCGCTCTCGTCAGCCAGTTTTACTCCCCAGATTCTCACATGGCCATCTCTTCCCCCAGTTGCAAAATGATGATATGACCGTCCGCAAGACGGAACCCATGCAACGAAGGTAATCGCATACGGTGTTGGTGCTTACACATCACCAGATGGTCCAGCAGCTAAGATGGTTTGGCTGACCCAAAGGGCTGGATCAAGTGTCAATATTGTTGTTGGGCGGCGAGAGGGAAATACTTGTATTATCTAGAGATATTCATATTTGAGCTATCGGAAGGTTGAGAATGGCTACTTACCTCGATAGTCCCCGATATACCACAACCCGTCGCAATGACTTCTCCACAATATTTCTCCTTTCCACGATACACACCATCCACCATCGGCTTCTCGGTTACCCAAATCAGGCCTCTGTTGCAGTGGGGACTGGGATTGCCGAAGCGTCCGTGCAACCAAGGACGCAGAAGCACCCTCGAGTGTTGCATGTGCGTGTGGGTGTTGCAAATGCGACTGATAGAGACGAAGGAAATGAAATCGCCAGAAGCGTTGTGATATCAGATGAGACGGCTGCCTGGGCGAGGTTGAGATGGAACGACAAGCTCGAATGCGAGTTCACACATACCAGTTTCAGCCTAAAGTGGTGCGGTGCGAATTCCCCACCGCCCTCACCGTACCACGCGCGCCAAGCAAGACCGCCCCTTCAGCCCAAAGCCAGGATTCTCCCCTAGATATGGATGTTGAATGTCAATCGACAGGTCTGGACGTGGGCTAAATACGCACCGCATGCGTGCCTATGAAACGCATCAGCAAATGCCCAACTCTGGGAAGACCAAAAGAACGGAAACAGAGACGTACTTCATATGACGCCAACGCGGCGGTACGTCGTGGTCTACATGCGTACCGTTAAAACCGTATGGCGGATCGACTAACATCGACGAAGGCGACCGTTCGCTTAGTAGGCCTCAATTTGATCGCAAACGCTTGTCCACCGTGACCTGACCAAAAGGTCACACTCAGCCGGTTATTACGTGCTCGAAAAAAGGCGGATACCGATGGCGTTACCAGACCCAGGGAGAACGAGCGACGTGGTGATGCCTCCCGCGATCGCATGCGCATGGTTCTCGTCGTGCGTGTTCAGACCATCGAGAGACCGCAGCCACGGCAGGACGGGGCCTTTGGCGGAGTTGGCGAAGTTTGCACACCAACCGGGAGGTATACATGTTGTGGTAGCCCAACTGCGTTCACGGTCAGCTCGGATACAAGGCGACAACCAAATTCAAATTTACGCACCATTATCTGCCATGTGGATAACGTGCAGGTATCGTGCAGGGACCGAGGATGATCATTGTTAAAGCTAATGGGGATCGATACGAAGAGGTTGGCGGCGCAATCACATAAAGCGTGACCAAGAAAATACTTCCTAAACAAGCTCCAAAAAACAAGACCAAGCATTTCCTAAACGACAAAGCGCCATCCATAAACCTGGAACCCTCAGAAAGGGTCCAGGAACAAGGACAAGCGGAACAATGTACAGAGCATGGATATCCCGCCATAGGTAAACGTTAAATTCTCAACATCATGATAGCAAGCGTGTCCGAGTCCAAGCTCCCTACCGTCCGGGCCGCCCCACGTCTGTTGGAGCTCGCGGCGTTGCATACGCATACTCGCCAAAGCCTGCGTTATTACATTCAACGCGAGACTGTGCAACCTGATGAGATAACACCACCGCGACTCGGTGGCCTGCGGGGAAAGGGATAACAGATCGTCAATCGATTTAAGCAGAGAGACGGAAATTTCACTAATTACTAGGGTCACTTGCATCAGCTGAGCAGGGAAATGACCGTGAAGCTGTAATACAAGGGAGCCTGTTTGTCCATGCGCACCTTCGGGATCGCTATCCCTGTTTCTGGGTTTGCGTGACATCGTTGTCGTCACCACCACCTCTCCGCGTGCATACTCCTAACGAAGTACAAAACAAAATTCAGTCCAGACTGTCGCTTCCCAAGTCCACGGGGAAAAAAAAAAAGGACAGACGCACCAAGTACAGATCGAGCACCCACGGATCCCACCAGCCCCGGATGCTCTTCTTGCTCGTCGCGAGCCAGTCGCAAGCGAAGGTAACGACAAGGACGAAAGCGAGAGAGGGCGAGAAAGGACAGGACGCATGCACATACCAGTATTGAGGATGTAGCACGTATGTGCGCGCGCGTCGCAGACCGAGAGTGAACGAGTACGGCGACGGAAAAGAAGAGGGCGACTTAACGGAGGTCGGTAGAGGAACCGGGGTCGAGTCGGATCATGACGGACGGGATGATGCGTGAAAAAGATGAGAGGGTATAAGATCGTCACGAAGTGAGAAGAGCATGAGATATCGTGGAACAACAAGGAAGTGAACAAAGCAGCTCCATGACGTCGTTGTGAGCTCAAGGAAGGCGTCCAAGACTCATGAAATGCATGACGACAAGAAATCTGATTTGCCACAGGGCAGGGGTAAGTGCGACCGGTTGAAGGGAGAGTTCCACGGTTGCGAGCGGCAGCTTGTTGTTCGATGTCGTGAGTGTACATTTGAGCGAGTTTTTGAGCTCGCGGTGCGCAATTCCCAGTCATTCTGTTCGTGCTCGTGAAGGAAAAGTACCTTTCGAAAGCCTCTCTTTCGTCAGGCCTGTGAAAGAAATGTCGCCCAAAGCGGAGTGGCCATAAGCTCTGCCAGTTTTTCTCGACCCTTCCGCACTACCGGAGTCTCGGCTTGGGATCTTGGCCGAACTTCGAAAACAAGTGTCTCGCAGCACTCGAGGATGTCAGGGCCGGAAGGGGTCACTGCGACACGGATCGCCGTTGCAATTGTAACCAGTCTCGACAGCGCACAATATTGCCGGCCCACGAGGCCCGCTTAGATTCGTCATACTGATACGCTTGTCCGAGCCTTGTCAGAAGTCCCTTCAAAACGGAATGCTTTGTTGATCTGCGCTACAGCGTAACGCCAAGTAGATCAGAGGGCCTCTCGAAAAAGCGGTTGCCCTGCCTGTGTGATACAGCCAGTACGGTCGCACATCGTGGAAGTCCAGATTCCAGCCGTCATTCGGTATACTCCGCGCGCCGGAGCATAACTGGCGTGCGGGACCCAAGATTCGTCGTGGGTCCATCAGAGTAAAGACGTTCGGTGGTAACCATGTGGTAACCATCGTCATGTCCAGCGATTTTCCAACGGTGGGTGTATAACAGGAACAGAAGGGCTTGCATGTACTTGCTGCAGTGTGTAGAAGTAGCTCCCGGACGAAGCAGGCTCGACGTGGGATACCGGGTAGGGACACTTGACGTATCTGCCAACATTCCATGACCATTGCCAACTTCCCCGGGCGGCCGGTGATGTTGTGAACTTCGTGCTGTCCCAGACTCGCGGTGGGGTCGAACCAACATTGCATCCCGACGCAAGCGCAATAGAATGGGCTAGAAGAGTTGATCAGTCACTGCTGCAGAATGCGTAGAAAGTTCTAGATACGCACCGAGGCTTTTCGAGCTCGAATGCTCATTTGTGCTGCTTCCTGGAAGAGTGTACATGCAAGATCAGGTTGTCTGAACGGTTCTGGTTCCAGATCAACCGACAACTGCCTCGCAGCAACAGTAGTAACGATAACCTGTCGCGAACATGGATAAGAAGACGCATAAACCACGGAAACACCGCGAACAGCAGATAGGAATACGAACGTCCAAAAACGCCATATTCGAGAGCACAACGTTGGCTGACGTGCAAACTGCTCCCGATTCGTCCGAAGCACCTCGGTTGCGCTTTGATAAGCACTGAGGAACGATTGACGATGTGGACTTCTCAAAGTATAAGGATCCCAGGGAAATTCAGTCACAACCTGAGCAAAGTAACTACGTTGCAAGAAGAACCATGCTATTTCGAGATTGTTGGCGGGCTCAAATCACGGAAAACAGAGTCGACTCACTCATTTCGCGTAGTTGAGTGCAACACACTACTACGCGCTGCCTCAGGCTCCCCCGCAGCGCTCCACGGTGAAAGGACGTTTCTGATCAGCGTGCCAGCGCGGAAACTCACCCACTGTCGACGCTCCGGGTCGAGCCTGTCGATCAGGCACTGTCGGGTAAGCTGTCGTGTAGTGTACAACTCGGCTTCAAATTTACCTTGGAATGTGTGGTTCCTGTGATGGAGGCTACCCAGCGCGCCTCCCCTCCTATTTATGATCACATCCTCGGGCTCGCAAGGTTCGCGATTTTTCTGTGCCGCAAGCATTGAGTCACAAACAGGTACCAGAGCAAATGCAAGCTTTCTTGAGATGCCCGTGTTCCGACTTTGTAAAGGAATTCAGACCAGGGCATCTTCGAACGGGAGAATGGACTTACAATGTATCGGAAGCTCACCTAGTACTCGGTGGATATCCTCCTCTTCCTGGGTTGGTATGCGACAGTGAATCAAAGACTCGGAAGCCATTATCACTGATCATACCTCGTCGGCCACGGATCAAGGTTATCTTACTTGCCATCGTTGCGTTTACCAGGTCCCTAGTGACAGATACGCATGAACGGTGATAAAGCTTAACAGAACGACTACGCACCAGAAGTAAATCCGTCGTTCGTATGCTTCCCTATCTACCATTTTCCATACCGATGGATCGTGATCTGCAAGATGTATCAGTATTCCACTCGAGCGATGGATGATAATAAAGTATGGCGCACGAAATCCTATCTGATGCATTTGTGAGTCTCGGGTAAGTTATGGTTCGAGGGCAATAACTGGAGGGCGACATAGGCAGCCTCGAGGTTCAACAAATAACATGAATTCCACAGCTTGCTTTCAATGTCACACATCGCATTGTATGTGCTCATAAGATTCAACACCTTGATTGTTATCACAGAGTGCTGTGTGAAGATAGATTGCAAGCAGAGAGGGCTGCTCGGGACACTATGTGATAGTGCTGTCCCTCTACATTGTAAGCGAGGGATCCAAAAGTGCCCCAAATGCAGATACAATGAAAAGAAGAGCAAGGTCGTGCGGTCTACAGGACTTCAGTGTTGCTTGTGTCCCCGCGCTAGCAAGTTTATGGACTGAATCAATCAATTCACCGAAGGTAGTTTACCACGATACTACGTTGAACTCCAGGACGTGAACTGCGAAAAGGTCTCATATAAAGCCGTTGCACGAGGAAGCGGCGGTAGATAGGATTCGATCAAATCTTGCACTGGCTTCGTAGGAATTCCGGTCGGTGTAAAAGGAAATGCCGTGTAGTAGAATACTTTGATTTCTGCGGGTAGATAGGAGGAATTGGCCTCCTCTGCATAGTCTAGCGGGAAAGAGGTCTCTGATATGAACACTTTTGCTTGCTGTCAGTACAAAAGATTAGCAGACAAAGACATGGTTTCAAACACAATCACGCACGACAAGAATGCTCGGAACAACGTCAAAGCTTTCGATGAGAATGATTATGAGATATCAAACCTGAATTTCATCACCGTACTTCTGGGTTATGATCGCGATGAAATGGATCGTACGATGGGCCCTCGTCAAGTATAGAGAACATCCAGGGCCCTGCGTCTGGTAAGTCACATTCAACACCGAACGAGACCTGGAAAAACAGAGCGACGAAATGGACGCCTGGAGTCAGTCATTTCATCCAGTATGGCCTTGTTGGTGCTCTTGGGTAGCTAACGCGTCTTCGAACGAACGCATCCGTTCCGCCATCTTCGCGATTTTCCGGCGAAAGTACGTCTCGGATACAGCAACAAAACTACCAGGCGGGCGAGAATGAATAAGAACATGCATGGATAACATGCAAACACACGACTGCTCTCGCCAGGTGGCTTTGTGCCTGAGAAAAAGGTGAGCATATTGTTACAACCGCTCTGCATCCAAAAGACGTACTGTTGGGACACAAGATCTCGTGGCCAAGAGATGTGTTGGGGACAGCTGTAGAATTGCAGCAGCGACGGTGTTGAGTATGGCAGTGGCAAAGACGGCATGGAGAGCGGAGTAAGCGGTACGAGGCATCTTCAACATGCGCAAGCCGCGAGGGGGAATTGAGCAGCGACCCAGGGGCCGGCGGAACTTGAAGGAGCCACTGCGGAGGAACTGTCTGAAAATACAGCAAAGCCGCGAGGGGATATAGTTCATGTGCAGAGTCACGAGCGGAAGGAACCAGAAGCGCAAGAGCAACGAGGACGGAACAGTAAGTCGTGACGACGCTCCGGTTGTACACCTTGGTCTGGGATTGGGAAACTCTGTGAAATCGTATAGTTTGCTGCGGTGCGCACGAATGCAACGCGTCCGGACGAGTGTTTGGTATGCCTAAAACTTTCTCGTATAGCGCAGAGAGGCAGAGGGAAACGCCACGAAAATTATAAGTGATTACAGTAAGTAAGAAGTCCGAGCCCTCGGAGAGGGTGGACTCGGCCGGTGGAGAATGAACGATGCAGAATTCGCGGTGGTTGGACTTAGAGCAACGAAGACGTCACGTTACAGAATCGGAATCATGCCCGCCATATGTGGATTATGATGAGTCTGATTTGAACAGCCCGAACCCGTTCAACGAAGGCGAAAACTAGTAGGCACCAAGTTTACCGTATGAGTCTGAGGGTCGACAATGATGGCATTGTTGCGGAGTCACGCGGGAGTCGTTGTGACTCGCTCAGACCCTCAGACGGAATCAGACCATGAACTTGAAGTTCTTGCGGGACTCACTGACTCAGGCTCTGAGCATGTGTGTGAATCTAAAGCGACACCTTCACGTATGCACAACGGAGTCCAGTGTAATAATTTGAGATGGGTCCGCAAACACATCGTGTTGGCACTTGAGGCCTGAAGTTCCGTTGGGAAACAAATAGGATCCAATTACGCTTTTCCCATATTCCAATAATGGCACGAAGACTGGGTGACAAGGGACTCGGGTCAGCATCGTAATAACATTTCAATCCGACTCGTCACTATAAACCCAATCCGATCCATACATCTCGTACATGTCAGAAGCATCCGATTCACTTTCTGAATCATCTGATTCACCATCCTCGCTGACATCCCCACCGTTACCGGTAGACTCGAGTATCTCCCAATCCAGGTCTCTGGGCGAAAAACAGGCATCAAGATCATCGAACGCATAAGCGAGAGGCTCCGGAGTCATAATGGTAGTGGTGGTGGTAAATGCAGGACCAGAGATCGTATCAGCTAAATGCCATTCGAGCGCATCGAGTTCCGAAACGGAAATATCTTGCTCGAGGTCGCCGAATCGATTGAGAGAAGCATCTAAGGCACTATCCCGGGATGCATCGAGTCCAGAAACGAAATGTCCGTTCTCGAGATTATCGAATTCCTCCATACCGGTATAATCCATTGGCTCCCCGTTGTGCGAAGTAGCGTCCCGAACGTGGGAATACGTGTGGCCAACACCGAGGCCCCAGTGATACCTAAGTAGCATATCGCGATCAACAAACCTTTCGAGGATAAATTCTATCAGTATAGGAGCACGCCAGATAAAAAATCACAGTACCTGTTGACGTAGTAATAATTCCAGTCGGCAGAGTCTCTTGCTATCGGAGATAAACCATCACCGTTTGAGTGGGACTTTCCTTTCGCAAAGGCGGGAATAAGGTGGCATGCTCGTATTGCTACGGCGGGATCGACGAAGTCGAATGCGTCGTCGCTCATCGGAACGAAACGCAGCATGTCAAGTTCAACCCCACCCTGCTGGAGGTTTGATGGAATCCATTCAAACCATCGCACGTGTAGAAAGTCCAATCGACGAGGATGATAGTCCCTAAGCCTTGGGCCGATGTACTGAACATTCGCGTGGTAAATGCCGATGACGCGAGCATAGCGGAATCGATGCTGCGTTGTTTCCCCAGCGTGTCCCGTGACTCCCGTGACTCCCGTCTGCAGGATCATTATGTCACGATGGTCGGTGTTGGGATTGACTGTATCTTGATTACGGCGAACATCGTAAGCTGTATAGTTCAAACGGAGGACATTATGTTGGTAAATTCGATCACCCTTGAATAATACGTGACCGATGGTGGCTTCCAAATCATTGTGAGCATTGTCCAGACCTGATTGTACACGATCGGTGCTCGTTTCTGAGGCCTGTGCATGGATTGCCCGGATGCGGGGAAGGAGGTGAGATTTCAATCTCGGAACGAAATCCTTCCCGCCTCATTAAATTACGAACAATAAAATAAGTAAATCTACGAACCTTTATTGCCGGATCATCCGGGTTTCCGCATGTCAAGCTCCCAAGATCTATGGGTCTGTGTTGTGACTTTCCGATGTTGTAGTCTTCTTCGGGAACACTGGGGACTGATTCCGCCGGACTGCTATCAATTTGAGTCTCTTGAACCCTACGTATTCTTGCTTGACGTCGCTCGATCCGGGTTAGTTGACGAAGAAAATCCTTCCTGCTAGTGCGCGTGTACCGCCCCTTTCCCACTCGGTGCTCACGTTCTCCCTAAGGACAAGGTTAGAATCCAATTGATGCGCATGAGTGGATAAATGGTACTAACTGGCTGCGTGGAATAGGAATCAGTCGTTCCATACATCCGGATGGCAGCTGTGTAGTCACCAAGGGCGTGAAACTTATAAGTACGGAGATTGAACATTCTTGATTTGGGCAATGATGGCCCAGAAGCTGAATTCGTAGACTCGCGCCGAGAGCAAGCACGAGCGTCACGGCGTTTGCGCTGCTCAGCCTCACGCTTGAGCTCTCGAGTATGAAATGCGGGACAAGTTTCAACTTCGAAAGCGCGTATAGCATTTGCTAGAGAATGTGTGAACATATCCATCACTTGAAGTGTTTCGTCCGTGTGCATTCGCAGTTTTGCGAGCCCGTGCCAGTGACAAAGCTGAGCAAGGAGCTTAAGCACAGCAGTGTCATGAGGATCTGGAAAAAGTCCTTCAAATACAGGAAGGGCACACTACGGAGGCTGGATCAGTCAAAGTGCTCGAGCAATAATACTAAGACCCGTACCTGGAGGAGGTCCTCAAAGTCATGTGCAGTCATTCTTCTCATTTCGGATGCATTCTTTGCAAACCGACGAATCGTATCACTTCCAAATGAAGGGACTAGGCGGTATCTGTGCATTGAAACACGTTAGGCGAACAACAAGTGTACTACCATAGTTTGAATTACTTTCCTTTGATCAAGCTCGCGTAGCTTGTTCCCTTTCAAGCTGTCTAGTATCCGCAGGAGATGCGTGAAGATAAACTTCCAGACTCCAAGCTCAAATTCATGCAGTAGATCAACTACAAGCATGAGGAAGAAGTTGAAGTTAAAATCGTTGAGTCGGTCAGAAAAGGCGTTCTGCGTCGGTCAGTAATGCTTCGAGTACAAATCCAATCCACACGTACGACAGTTGGTATAAGAGACTCGGTCTTCAGTAGCGCTTCGACTTGCGTTGAATTAACAGCATAGTTGCTTTCATAGATGAGCCTTCGTGCATGCGAAACTTTCATCCGTCGATCGACATCATCCACACGAACCAATGATTGTCGTCGGGTCATATCCGGTCGGGTACCCATGTCACGTACTTGCGTCATTGGGAGTGTGCACCGTGGACATGGGCACGCTCCGAGATTGCGTATAGATGCTATGAGAACTCTATCCACATAAACACACTGTCAGTGAAAGCACAAGGGGGAGGGGACAGAATCCGTACTTCTCGGGGTAATCAGCAGAATAAGTAAATATACGGGGATAGAAACGCCGCTTAACTCCGTCGCAACACAGAATAACAATTCCATGTTGATAAGCCGTCATAAATTCTTCGTCAAGTAATATCTTCCATTGCGCATGGAAGAGTTCTCGGTGGCAATGGGTACAGATTGCCTGGCTCGATGCATTGTTGCCCAAATGCTCGGCCAGGAAATCCTTGAAGTCGTCGGGTAGCTAGAAGAACAATAAGATCAAAATCAGCGAAGCAAAATACACACTTACCGCCTGGAAGTATGCTGCGTGAGAACATAGATTATCCGATGGTCGAGATCTGCGGTACTTTGATTCGTTGCCAAAGAATACATACAGCGGCCACAATTTGGTGTCACCAAAGGTGGTGAGTTGAGTAGCGTCAGACCATAACATAAGACCGACGACGACGCGAGGGAGGTCACATCCAGGCTCTGCGGGGGAATCTTGAAGGGCGCGATGCGCTTCGAGGAATGCAGTAGAGGTGAAGAGTTCCCCATACACTCTGATGTCGTGTTCTTTATGGGGAGGATCCCATCGCAATTCGTAAGGTTCGAAATGGAACTGGGATGCATGAATTGGATTCGACAGTTTTTCCTTGATGATGGAAACAAGAGGACGATGGTAAAATCCAGGGACAACATAGTCCTTTGGTCCCGGATTCCTTGACCTGCTATGAAACGGTACCGAGATCGTGACCGGAGAGCATCTCCACCCTTCATCCTCACCAAGCCACTCGGGAACGGCACCGTCGAACTGATTCTCTCCAAGTTTCTTGTCAATGGAGTCCCATGGTGTCTGCGACACGGCAGCAGGAGAAAAGACCGGGTCACCGACAATATCAATCAACTGTTTGAAACTTTCTTTGGATTTCTGCGCTCCTTGGTTCCAGTACCAATCTCCGATGCGCATCGAGACCTTGTTGGGATACGGATGATATGGGTTCTCAGATCTAATCAAGGACGTTGTTGTATCAACATGTTGTGAGCAGACGTTCTCGACCGAATTGGGATCATCAGGGTCGTGGCGAGGAAGTGAGTTGGTGTGGTATATACGAAATAGCCCGTACTTGTTCACCTGTGTCTTGACGAATTTACGTAGCGACGAGAATAGAGGTGGACGGGATTGTTCGACGGGGACAGGTACAGTATGAGATGAAGAGGATGGATTATTCTCCACTAGGGCCGGAGTTGGCAGACCAACATTAGCTTCAGGAAGAGGCGGTGGCAACAAGGACTCTGGAAGCATATCTGGAAATGGTGATGTCCTGCGAGTAATCACTCTTGGCCTGCGCTGCGTAGAAGACAGCACGTCATCCGGTATCAAGGGTACGTCGTCCGTAAGCTGTTGTTACGGAGAGAACGGAGTCAACAACATCCGGATAAGCTCATCCCTGGCAATGAATGAGAATGCCCGAATCTACGTACCTGATGCAACTGGGAGGCACCTGAGGTGCTAGTATGCGACAAAGCTAGACCCGCATTGGCACCAAGCTTGCGTTTTTTGGCCTGGTAAAATTCCTTTGCCTTCACAAGGGCACCGGACAGTCGTTTTTTGGCCGTGCGGCATCCTCTTTCGTGGCGAGTGAACGCGCCCGAATCACTGAAAGTTCTGTTGCAAACACATGTTCGCGTGAGAGACAAGTCCTCAAAAGTGGCCATCAACGCAGGCTACGGAGTAGTCAGCTCGACGGGGTACAGTGTTGTTGTGCAGCAGCAGCGAAGTAGGCTGACTGCGCGGCAAAGGCCGCTACGGTTCGCATGGTCCAAGCGCATGATGATCCTTTGTAAAGTACCGTGACTTCAACGATACTTCAATATCGGCGCACGGATGCGCTCCCCTTCCTGGGGAGTTGGGGAATCCGTACACTGGCACATGCAAGCGGATATCTCGAACCACTGGGTACCCATTTGAAATTGAACACTCTATCATGTACATGCACTACGTGCTCGTCGGAAATACATGACGCGTTTGGGGGGCAGACATCCCCAGGGGCATGGCAAACAGTCCAGAATCCAGACTTCAAAATTTTCAAGGAGACTCATAGATCATCTGGGGGTGTTCAATGTTGATCGAATACTAGTGTGAAAGTCCAGATATCGATGGCTACCGCCAGTAGGAGGCCACCGACGTCCTTCGAAGACCATGATCGTGAATCGACCAATGATCGATGATCCCACAATGAGCAAAACTACGCTACAAGTCATTGTCATACATCATATCATAGAATGAAGGCGTTACAACAGCATAGAAAGAGGGGAACATGAAACATAATATCTACTTGTATTACAGCTTTCAATCGCATTCAGCTAGCCACCGAGTCCGATACAAACACTGTTACAAAAAAATAAGATAAGATAGTGACTTCAGTTCGCCTGCTGCACAGATGCTTAGTGTGTGGTAGATATGATATAATAGATAAACTTACAACAGCCGAATTCTTTGAAGGCAACAGTGCCTGCTGTTGCACGTAGAACTCCTTCATACCGAGGCGTGCAAGTGTCGCAATGTACCGGCCCGTGATAGTGTCTATTTCTTCATCGACGATGATTCGATTTGCGAGTATAGCGTTCTGTGCTGCTGTGTCCCCAACCCATTGACACAGGAGAGTTTCAGATTCCAGACAGGCGTACTGAGCTTCCGCTAGTGCAATAATGCATGCGTTCTTCTTCAACAACGCCTCAGAGAATTGCGTCAACAAAGGGTGTGCAGCACCGGTTGAATCAACACCATGTTTCTACAGCCCACTGTCAGGAGAAATACCATCAAACAAGCGCAAAACTCACCCCATATTTGCCTATCCTCTGCCGATATGCGGGATGGGTAGTGAACGCCTGTTTCATTGCCAGAGAGACCTCTTCCCTCTTCTTAGAGAGTTCAGCAGAAGGCTTTTGAAACAGCCTTGGATCGAGGTGTGCTGCGCTGAAGCGAGTCTTGATCGACTGCCTAGACGTGTCGGACATACTGATATGATTCGGTAGTCGCTAGTGGCAAACAGGGTTTGGAAATACCCGGGTCACGGGACAGATGTCGTAAAATATATATACTCGTGACAATTTGTGTGACGGTTATGTATGTGTCCGTGACGCGTTACAAACATAAACACCTCAGGGGCCTAACCCATATGCCTTGATAAAGTATGAAGCAAAGGATATATTTCCTGTAGCTTCCATACGACGGCCTCCGGGCGCGCTCGTATAAAGAGCAAGCCCCGCTCACTCCATCACTTCAGTTGACTGAGGTAAGATAGATAATCTTTCGTCATGTGCGACTTGAACTTACCACTGCGTGTTGTCGCTTGACAACCCACGCGCCACTTTATCAGCCTCGCAAATTTCCCCTGTACCGATCCTCGTGTTAGGATGTCCCGCATTCCCGTCACCACCGATACGCTGACCAGTAACGTCCGATTCAGGAAACCCCCGAGGATGCCGACAAGTCCAAGACTACAACAACCCTTGAGAGAGAAGCAGCCCAGGCTGTTACTTTCGAATAAGACGAGGAGGCAGGCGTTTTTGGTGGTTCAAGGATGACGACGGAGATGATATTCTAGACTTGAGGTCTGCTTAATCCGACAACGAATATAAACGATGGGGAAGCTGGCGGTTTTGACGACAGATGGTTTTTGGTTGAGGCATCCGCCGTCGAGGACGTAGCGCAAGCACAGGGCCTAGAAGCCGCTACCAATGCCAACCTAGAGAAGATCGCGATGAGCGCCACCGTCACGAATAAAACCTGCGTCGAACTCT
>JBBPOY010000084.1:0-21454 GCA_038091675.1 Leccinum proliferum | reverse complement strand
CATCCTCCCACCTTGCTTGTGCCGGAGGATCATTGCTTTCAACTGTTTGCGGGCCGGCGTGCCCGTGTTCAACTTCGCCTTCGATCGAGCCATAGCGTCTACGGAACGGTGCATCAGCAAATCACCCCCTATCCATATAGATATGTACAGGTCTGTACAGCCTTATACATATCTACAGACTCACAGCAAGGTCACCCTATATACAAGTTTGTACAGATCTGTACAGACTCTGTACAGATCTAGATTACTGTACAGAAGCATACAGATCTAGATTACTGTACAGAAGCATACAGATCTCAGGCTGAGTCTACATCTGTACAGGTCTGTATGATGTGAAGCTATCTTACACCATACACACATTTGCATAGTCAGATCAATGAAACATAATGGTTATTCAAATGCAAACTATACTACTGGAAAAACTACATAGGAGCAAGTGCATACTCATCATCTGAGTCATTACTATCCACCCTCTGGCCTAGTACAGCCTTCCCATTCCCATTCCCTCTAGACAATCTCAAATCAGCATACTAACCCATAATCCCCAGGGAGAAAAAGCTTACTTGGCTTTCTCTGCCCATTTCTCCAGCTGATTCAAGAGAATAGGGCCACCTTTCTTGTCCTCGAGGACTTGGCAAATCATCCCATGGAACTTCTGATACTCTCGACTGTCTAAACTTCCACACAGTGCTCCAATATTATGTATATCCCCATTTATTGCAAGGCAGCGTAGAACTGCCTTGATCTGCAATACAGTTCAGTATTGCAATAATAGAGAATGAAAATTGGAACGTACACCAGTGGCAATCAGAGCAACAGCGGCATATGGAATTGTTGCCTTGAACTCACTCGTGTCCCCTAGCATCTTCTGGCTCCTGCCATAAAAGACTTCAATACTGAGGTAAAACAATGCTTTGTGTGCGAAGTTCCGTTCAACACCCTATAGCGCATCAATGTTTGACACACATTGAAAACGGAAAAGGTTACCTTTGATTTTGATGTGGCACGAAGGAACTTCGAGCCTTGTATTAATTCACTAGCTCGATCTCGAACCCATGTCTTTTCAACAACACCGCGCGGCGCGACCGTAAACTCGTAAAGTGGCGGGACCATCACGACACAATGCTTTTTAACTTCCGAGCGAAATGTCGACGCATCATTAAAAATCTGACTTCCGCAGTTAGCGGGGGGTAAGCCTGTAGAATGCAACATACCAGAGTGCTCAGTTCATTCCGGTAACGAGGAAAGTACCCTTTGTCGAGTTGTCGACCTTTTCGTTTGAACTCGTGGAACATCTGTTGAAGAATGTTATTGATCTCGTCGTTCTTGACTTCGGTGGGATTCGGGAAGGCATCAGCGACTGATAAATACACTCGCCACTCAACCTTTGCTTCGTCAATGAGTACCTTCCACATCGACGGCCAGAAATTGCGTTTCTCGGCCCGTCTGTCCCTGATGTTACGCTGTTTATCATCATCCGAACTAGAATCGTGTGTGGCTCGGAGTTTGCTTGACGCATGGCCGCGATGCTCACGCGATGCTCTCAGGGCTTCTTGGGAAGGTGGACGGGGTACTCGATTACGCTCCTGATGATGGCGCAGGACATCGACCTCGTGTGCGTCCCGCTCCGGTGAATGTTCACGAGCACGAGAGCGCTGCTCACTATGCCGACCGCGACGATCACGAGAGCGCAGCTCGGTTCCATCCTCCGGTACCCGCTGACGGCTCGAGCGAGATTCGACTGGGCGAGACACGGTATGTCCCTGCTGCGCCAGGTGCCGGCCTCGAAAGGATTTGTCACGCCTGGTGTCCGTGTCTAAATGGTTTGAATGATCCAAAGCATCATTAACATCAATGCTTCCTGTGAGTCTGTGGACGCGAGAGCGCTGCTCACTGTGTTGGTTCTGATGGTCACGTTTGCCATATCCTCTCGTCCCATCTCCCGGAGCTTGACAATTTGAACGTGATCCAACCGGGTGAGACACGGGGTGCCTTCGCTTCTGAAGGTGTTGATGCCGAGGTGGTTCATCAGACTCGGTATCCATGTCATCCGAATCAGCTCCGGGATCTAAAAAAGCATCATTAGCAACAACAACAGTTGCAAAGATGTTATTACCTCGATCGAAATCAGATCTCTTGGACGGTCGGACGCTTGCGGCACCGTCATCGTCATCGTCATTGTCATACTCTATCTCCTCTAAAAAAGCATCATTAGCAACAACAACAGTTGCAAAGATGTTATTACCTCGATCGAAATCAGATCTCTTGGGCGGTCGGACGCTTGCGGCACCGTCATCGTCATCGTCATACTCTATCTCCTCCTCCAGTTCATCGCCGTCAGATCGTTCCGCTGACTTCTTACGCTGACACCCGTCACCCTCATCCATATCATGACGGACATCCTGAGACCGATCTTCAACGAAGGCGTTTTCGTCGTTGTCGTCTTTGTCACTGTCGTCTTTGTCTTTATCATTTTCGTCGTCCTGGAGGTCATTTGCATCCTGTGGCTGCATTTCGACATCTACAGATGCCTCGCTCTCCAAGTTTGCTGGTAAATAGTTAGTACGCGTTTCAAACAACAACGAAAAACAAACCAAAGACATCGTCCGAGCCGAATAGAACCGGTTCAGGTGTGTGGTGATTGTTGGGGGGGAGCTGGTCCATATAACGATAGCCTCTCTGCGGAGTACTGTTATGTGGGTTTGGGATACGGTCAGTCAGGTGGGGTGTAAATAGCTAACGGTGCTACTACTTACTTTGGCGGATTGGATGAGCGATGTTCCTCCAGAGCGTGGGACGCTTGAGTACGCTTGAATCCAAAACGTGAAGAACCTTGACTAGGCTGAAAGGTGGGACGCTCGTTAACTGGTGCCCTGGATTGTCGTTGCTTGGGGCCGACCTCCGTCCGAGTCCGGGTGCGCTTCAAGGATAGCACAGGTGCCATCTTGTTGACGGGTTCGCTTGGAGGGACGTCATGTCGAAGTCGCTTCTGAATAGCTTGGGTGACAGCATCGCCTGCCCTCTGCAGTTGCTCCGCCGCGCCACCTTGACCAGCACGCGTCCGCGCACTTCGTCGTTGAGGCTCCCCGACGTCATCAATGTCTGTCGCTTTGCGCTTCGTGACCATGTAGGTTATCCCCAGAGCCTGGTAAAATTAAAAGTTGTGCATTACTTAAGTAATAGGCGCCAGGTAAAGCCAAACACTTGAAAATAGTTACCATACTAGCGAAAGCGGCGTGACTCACAAACCAGACAACGGGGAGTTCGTCCGTTGGACGTTTTGCTTCGAGTGGTTTGTTGAAGGAAGTCACTGGGTCTAGAACGTGTTAGTAATTAAGTTTGCGTTCTCGGACCCTGGACTCACAAGTGAGAGGGAACATAAATGAGTGCGCGGAAGGCGACACCGTCCCCCGAATCTCCAGAGAAGTGAGTCCATGGCAGAGGCTTTTGAAAGTCCTTGAACGTGGCTTGATACAGTAATTCATACTCTTCTTCCGTAACATCTTTGGGATCCCGGATTCCCGCCGTGAACTTGGTAGTTCCATTCAATCCGACCAGAAGGGACGTACCGCATCCAAAGAGGAGGTTAAGAGTTCACGTGCTCCCACAACACGACCTTCTCTGTCTTGGGTTCAACGGGCTCGGACGATATCTCCTCCTCGACCACGGCTGCCTCTGCACCATCGCTTGCTTCGTCGTCCGTCTCCAGCGTCAACTCTTCTTCCCCTACTATGGGAACTCCCTGTTCAACTTCGTTCCAAATTATACATGAACCACTCATCCGCTTTGTCTCGCAGATTCTAAGTGCAAAAAAGTATGCCCAAATGACGATCACCCTCCGAGGTCCGGAGTGTATGGCACCCGTGATTATTTGTAGAAATCTAGCAGGACGAATATTTAGGCCCTGGATTTCTCGTCAAATTTAAAGCAAAGCATACCGTCCTAGTCAGTCCGTCATCTTATGATCCACCAATCCGCTCCGAACCTGATTTCGCAGCCGCTCACCCTCCATCTTTCGCTCCAACACCTGCTGCGCCCTAGCAGGCATGTCTTTGCTTCGCATCCACCCCCGCGTCGTCGTCGTCGTCATCGTCATCGTCGTACCCTCGCCCACATTCTCAGCACATCTCGCGTGCAGCGCAAACACGTCCACGACGTTTCGGTGGCAAGGAAACGCACGGTCGGAGGCGAAGGCTGCGCAACGGTCAGTGTCGTCGGAGTCGGAAAGCATGGATGGTTCGAGAGGTGGTGTGGGCGGGCGCGAACCGGTTCTGGGAGCGGTGGGAAGGATTGGATGTCTGGAGGTCTTGACCTCTGAGATATAGATTCTCCGTCCGTAGGAACCTCACGTGCCACGGAGGGGCTCGATCTGCGAGTAGAAGATATTAATATTTTGCTCCATTTTGAAAGGGTTCGGAAGGGTGATGTACCTGTTCGAGCAAATGAGAGGGTTTCAACACTTCCCTCAATGAGAACGTTATCCGACTCGACATGTCAATTTCCGACAGCTACTCAACGAAAACATTTAGCAACCGGTCACAAACGGACTCCCCGAACCTCATACCTTGTCTCTCTCGTGGAGCCATAGTCTTGAACTTCACGTTCGAGCGAATCCAGGTCAGCCTGAAACCGCTCCATCGCCTCTTCGTACGCCCGCTCCTGCTTCCTGACTTTCGAGACCTCGCTCTCCAGCTCGACGATCGTATCCGTCTGCCTCTTGCTCTCTTCCATGCGGCGTGTCATCAGCTCGATCTTGAGAGTCGACTCCTGAATGGTCTGGCCTCTCGACTTGAGGCTGCGAATCAGTCCTTGGATCTCGTCTTGAGACTGTGCCAATTTGCGTTCCGCCTCGACGTTGACAGCCAAGCTTGCTCCACACGAACGATCCAGGGTGGTGTACCGATGACTTGTCAAACGTGAGCACGGTTATGGATGACCGGAATAATGAAGACGTACTCTTGACGATGTTCTCTGATTCGAGTGCAACGGGCAACAATTTACTACACTGCCCCGCAAGCTGTGCGATGGCTTCGCGAACAGCCTCCCAGAAGGATCCACCGGGCCAGAGGTCTTTTGCAGCGGTCAACATGGCCGTTTGCTTCGCATGCGAGAGTACCTCTCCTGCACCCCTTCCAACTCAGTCACGCCTGGGTCAACTCGGTCTTCTCTTCCGCGACCTCTTTATCGAGCATGGCCATTTCCAGCTGCTCCTGAGCATCGATGCCCTATTGTCCGAGAGCTGAGCGAGCTGGTGTGCTTCAGTCAATTCGCGCCTGGTGGCGATGAGTTCTGTTTGGAGTTGATTAAGTGGGCCCTGAAGTTTGAGGCGAAGGACCACGAAAGATTCTGCTTCAGACAGACGCGTTTCATTTCGAGTTCACGGATGTGGCGTGCATCATCTTCTCGCTTTACTTCGAGGAATCGAAGTTCTTGAGCCTCAGCATCGCTGTGTTATCGAGTAGGAATGGTATGAGACCAAGACGATACATACAGTAGTAACCGGTGAGGATGGCTGTGCGCTTGTCGATGAAGATAATGGTGCGATCTGAGTGGGAGGTGCCAAGGACGCAAGTTCCGGAATGGGGGACTGCTGAAGAGGTTGGGGATGGATTTGAGGGGATGCGGTTACGGCTGTTTTAGGGACGGTGATGTTGGTCTCACGTGAGGCAGATGGGGACGGTGGTGGGAGGGACGGGGCTGCAAGACGTGCAGCGGGTAGGAAAGGGCTAGGAAGTGCAGCATCGATGGTTGACGAGGAAAGGACTCGGACTTGCGTGGTTGTAGAGTGAAAGCGAGGGATCCGTTTCACGGCGGAAGAGGGCTGTGCGAGCCGAGATATATGTGGACTTGAGCTGCCAGGGGGTGAGAGCATGGACGTCCCCCGACGGCAGATCTTTGACCGGGCTCGACGAGCGGGAGGAAGAGGTCGCGCGCTCACGATCGTCGCGGAGCGCACGGGGACAGGCCGCCACTAGTCCGGTGCTGCTGATGGCCCGTGACGAAACGCTGAAAGCGCTAACAGTACTGGCTGAACACCTGAGTGTGAAAGAGGCATACAGTAGGAAAACAAACATACGGAAGCCTTTCGGAAGAACTGTTCGATGGTGTTGATGATGACGTTGTTCGTCGTCATCATCATGGTGGTGGTGGCACGCTGGAACACCACTTTTGCGCTTCGAATGTTGTTTGGCCTGCGTACGTTTGCAAACCAGCTTGACTTCTGTAATGTTATCATGCTCCTGTCTCGACACGATTGCGGAGAAGGCTGGGACAGGGCAGCAAGACGATCAATAGCCCATCAGTGTTGCCATGATCGGAAGCCTACCGTTGGGATCAGTGCGTGGAGTGCCGACGAAACCTGATTGAACGTCGAGCTAGACACCGCTCACTGCTTCCCCTCGTCCACAGAGATGGGAGAAGACAAGATGTCGACATCCAAGCCATCTCTCGCGTTGCCAACCATTGGTGGTGACAGCTTTTGAGAAGCAGCACTCGTGCCTCCACCGACCGATGACTCGGCCGACACGTCTTGCATCCCCGCATCTTGCTCATGACTAACAACCATAGTTGCGTCTTGCGACATGAATTCATCAACTTCTTTTGCACCGCCCAAGTTCAGTCTCGACTGCTGCGCGTGACCACCAGCTCCCAAACCATTCCTGTCCAGATCATCCGTGACCTCCAAACGTCTGACGGGGCTGGCCACAACCGGCAAGCTAGTCTTCTTGGACTCGCTCTATTTCCTGCCTTGCCAAGATCCCTATCATTCTTCGGTCGCCCAGTCCCCCGAACGCACCCCCAATGCGACTCGGCGTTTTCGCCGCCGCCGATCCAATCCCTGTCACAGTCGTCGTACGCCTGAGCGACGAAGTGTGTCGCGCGCACGTCCTCGATCATTGTGCGGTAGATGAAGGTTTGCTGCTCTCTTGGGTACTGTCGTCATCGGAAACTCTATCTATTCCGATATATCCCAAAACAGTGTTTGGCCTGCTGGGCGGCGGCACGACCAGGTTGTACAAGACATGAGAAAGGGTCGAAAGCGAACGTCCCGACGTCGCACGAGATCCCCATGCCCCCACCGCTAGCGTTCGTTGGACCAAGCTGGGGCAACGGTCCTGTACACTGAATTTCGTGATTTTCAATGGGATATGAACCGGATCTCTGTCAAAAAAGACAACGAGTGAATTTTATTAGTACTAGCACAGGGAGGAGACATTCCTCTCACATTCTATTGAGTGATCAATGACCGCGGCAGGTTAAGTCTGTGCACGCTCTGCTTTCACGCTCTACACCTTTATGGACACGCTCCGCGTCACGCGCCTGGCTCCATGAGGTACGAAAGAGCAGAGCGTGGCGTATCAGATTCACGGGGTGTGGCAAAATTGACCGCGTAGCAAAAGGTCGTATTTGCTCCAGGTGGTGTAACAAGTTGTGTGGGGTTGGTGAAATGCAGGAGAGCTTTTATCACCATTAGGTGGGTGGTAGCGACGGTGCACCTCTGATTTCAATAGCACCTTTGCATGGTGAACGCCGCGGGGAAGATGTGATCGATGTGAGGTCGATTGCACGGACCTCGCTGCTGAGAAGGGACAGAGTGTGCACGGAAAGGGAAGATCGATGGCCTTGACTTGCTCGGGGACGCGGCTTCATAGACAATGCGTGTCTTCGACTGCTGGTGGGTACGCCCAGTCGGTTCAAAGGTGGAACCTCGCAGAGGTTTTTGATACTCCTGGCCGCGACCGAGGATCCCAGGTGTAAACGCTTATGTAATCCAAACGATCGTGATCAGTCTCCCGCGATAGGGAAGATGCGCACAGTTTTCAAGGGCATCCCGCCTGCTAAGTTCTTCGAGCCTGTTCGGAGACGCGTCCGTCCTCTGAGGCACGGGAACCCGGTCCGAAGCGCGCACTGGAGACGACGTTGGGTATTTTGATGACGTCTGGGGCAATGTACGAACATCGGGCGTCAAGGTGGGAGGAGGAGATGACAAGGATATTGGACATGCGGAGAAGGTGGAGTTGTTATTGAGGCAGACGACTCGGGTTGTAGTCCAATTGACTGGGCTCGCGAGCCTCGACGCCTTTTCTCGGTGCGTGGCAAAGCCTGATGCATGGGATTCCGATATCGTCGTTGTTTTTTCTTTCGCACAAGCTGGTGGGTTCTTTCTCTGTTCCAGTCACTCGCTCGGTATATTTATATTTTCTGTTTGTCACATATGTAGATCTGACTGACGGCTTACAGTATGTAACTATGCATAGACGGTACAATACGAATGTGATTCCATCAGTTTTTGATAAGTGCAGTCCGTGCGGCAGAAGAGGAGTGACTGACCTCGGCCTCAACGTTCAACGTTCAACACTCGCGGCATCCATAATGATATGGATGCCGACTCGTAGAGCTCGTCAAGTTCCCCGTGATAGGGCAGATGCATACAGCCTTCAAAGGCATCGCGTCTGCTAAGTCCTTCGAGCCTGTCCGGAGACGTCCAACGCGTCCTCTAATGCACGGGAAGCCGATCTGAAGCGCGCAGTGGAGACGACGTTGGGCACTTTGACTTTGGCGACGTCGGGGGCGATATACGAACATCGGGCGTCGACTAAGCTGGCCCATTGAGTATGCCATTCCCATTCGCTGTCACGCGTGCGTGAAAAAGTCGGGTACAACGAGGTGATTGTAGGTGAGGCCGTGTGCAATGGCAGAAGGCAGAACTCGGAAGTGGGATACCACCAGATACGTGAGCCAGGAGGTGAAACTGTTGTCTGAAAAAAATCGGCGACGGCGAGACAACCTCATCCCAAAGGTTTCTCAGGAAGCGAGCAAGATCTCTATGTTCTTTGTCTACAATTGCAGATCAGCATTGAGACTGCACAGCGTGTTCTGCTGATCTGGTGTGAATGAATTATATCGTGTATTTCTGATGAGACCTTCGTGGCCTGACGCGATGCCATCTTCAAGAGGGGAACGGAGACGAGCAATCTGAGTCCAGAATACACCGCGACCTTGTCCGAGAAGCTCGACCGCTTTTTTGCACGGTGAGCACGGAGACAAGTGGAGAAAGCATCGGCTGCTAGGAATGAAGCGAGGTCGTTGAAACTCTGGACGATTTTGGCGAGATGGTGAACGAGTAGTCGAAGAGATGTTTCGTTTGCGAGAACGGATCGTAGATGGCACAAATCCTCAGCGGTCGAGTGAACTCGTCTGCAAGGGCCTCTCCTTCGTGGCCCGATGGGATATCATCTTCAAGAGGGGAACGGAGTCGAGCAATCGGGTCCCAAAATTCACCGCGACCTTGCTCGAGAAGCTCGACCGTTTTTTTTTGGCACGGTGAGTGCGGAGACAAACGGAGAAAGCATCGGTTGCTAGGGATAAAGCGAGGTTTTTGAAACTCTGGAGACGATTGGGTAGGAATGGCGAGAGATGTTGAACGAGTAGTCGAAGAGATGTTTCGTATGCGAGAAGGATTATGGGATGGCAGAAATCCTCAGCGTCCGTAATTCATTGCTTGGCTGCAGAAAGATCGACTGGTGACAGTGCTTGTGAGATGTCAACTCGGTAAAGAGTGAATAAACCCTTCAGCTCGTTTGACTGGGTGAAGCGAACATGGAGACAACATGCAAGTTGACGGAACAACGATGATCGGTAAGGATGGCCAGGTGGGCAAAGGGTCGAGGGCTTGTTTCCCCAGGATGATGGCCTCATTGAGGTCCGTCATATCTCCACGATGGCATAGATCGGTTGTGACATTGCCCAACGACGTTGATCGTTCCGGGCGAACGCCGAAGGTTGTCTTCCGAGGACGACGGCCTCGATGAGGTCCATCATATTTCCAAACCGTTGGTAACGATCGGAGAGATAGAGTGCAACACTCGCCAACGACGTTGATCGATCCGGGTGCCTTGATGGGTGAAGGTCGAGGGTTTGTCTCGCGAGGATGATGGCCTCATTGAGGTCTCCAAGCTGGTTGGAACAAATGGAGAGACAGAGTGCGACATTGTTCAACGATGCTGATCGACCCGGGTGCCCTGACGGACAAAAGTTGAGGGCTCGTCTCGCGAGGATGATGGCCTCGTTGAGGTCTGTGATTTCTCTAAGCCGCTTGTGACGATAGTAGAGATAGATTGCGACATTGTTCAACGACGTTAATCGATGCGGATGCCTTGACGGGTCAAGGTCGAGGGCTTGTCTTCCGAGGATGATGACCTCATTGAGGTCCGTCATATCTCCAAGCTGGTTGGAACGAATTGAGAGACAGAGTGCGACATTGTTCAACGATGTTGATCGACCTGGGTGCCCTGACGGACAAAAGTTGAGGGCTTGTCTCGCGAGGATGATGGTCTCGTTGAGGTCTGTGATTTCTCTAAACCGCTTATGACGACAGTAGAGATAGATTGCGACACTGGACAACAACATTGATGGATGCGGATGAAGGTCAAGGGCTTGTGTCCGTAGGATGATGGCCTCATTGAGGACCATCATATCTCCAAGCCGCTTGTGACGATCGGAGAGATAGCTTGCGACATTGTTCAACGACGTTGATCGACGCTGACGGGCGAAGGTCGAGGGCTTGTCTCCCGAAGATCATGGCCTCGTTGAGGTATCTCCAAGCTGGTCGTGACGATCGCAGAGATAGCATTGCTCAACAATGTCGATCGATTTGCGTGCCCTTCTGGGCAAAGCTCCAGTTCTTCTCTGAAATAGATAGCTGCTTCCTCGATGTCCGCTATCCCTCCTATATGGTTGTAACGACGCTGGAGATGACCGGCAAGTTGATAGAGCGAGCTCCATCGCTCGTGGTGACCAGGTCCGCAACGATCCAATGCTTGGCAATTAAGGACGATTGCCTTGCTAATGTGGCCCATCCCGTCCCCTTACTTAAACTTAGCGAACACTGACTTCGCTCGTGAAAGTATCTCATCGACCGCAACAGTCGCCTCTCCAATGGAGTCCGGCCCCCTTCCTCATGCTTGATGTGAGGCTTTGCTCGAGAGGTATTCCGGAAATGTCGCTGGATCATGTCCGGAAGATGCGACCCCTTCGATTCGTTGCAGCGGGTGCAGGTACAAAGCCGAGCCTGGAGAGGGGAGAGGTGATGATGATGGTGTCAATCGAAAACGTGATGAGCTCCACAAGCAAGACGATGAATTTCGGGGCGATCTGTGACGATGTCGGAAACTCGTCAGCATCAAACGAGTCTGGGGATCATATAGACATACAGCTGGTGCCCCGCGATCAAAGTAATACAGATACTGATCGAGCGAGCGTGTCACAGTATATCTGAACCGTGACGATCTCCTCCGTAGCCGAATGCGTCATCCGCAACGACTTTTGCAAACATTCCAGCACCCGTTTGTTGTCCTGGTGTGGGTACTGCCGACACTGTCAGTCACGATCGACAGAACGGACCGAAACTCACCGCCCTGGCACCCTCTCCATCCTCCTTATCCTTGCCCCTTCCTTCACTTCCCCTCGCTCTCGCTCTGCCTCCCTTCCACCTCCACCGCCGTCGCCTGATGCGGCTTCACAACTTGGCCCCATGCAACGCAGCCTTGGTGATCAACGTGTCATACCCGTCCACCTCGAACACCTTTGCGCCTTGCAACATCCCTATGATCTACGTGATCGCAGCAAATTACGCTCGGCTTTCCGAAATCGAGTCTTCGTACCGAAAACGCTTGGACGTACAGGTCGTACGCGAGATCTTCAAACCCGAAACCGCATTCGGAGGCGATTTGGGCGGTGAGGAGGAAGAGACGGAGGGTGAGCGAGGGAGAGTCGACTTGCGTCGTGAAAATGGTGGTGCATTCACGCAAGGATGGTGGTCACTTTAGATTGCCACTCGTCTTCCTACATGTTGTTGAGGTTAAAAGAAAAGAAAAGAAAAGAAAATTAGCATAGAAAAGCGGGATCTCACCAAATGTTCACGAATTTTGTACCGCCGCCGACAGAGCTTGATGCTGGAAGTAACGAGCGCAGGGAACGTGTATCGCAACCGTTCGCCTCCAGCCTCAAAGTGCCGACGCGCGGTTTGCAGCAGCTGTCCGCGTCGTTCTAAACGCGTGGTGCGCCAGTCAGTTCTCGACTCTCTCGACCCAAGATATCCGTAAACTCACGCACGAACGCGATTGAGTCTTGGAGGGACCCTTGGGGACTAGGTTGGGTCAGCAAACGGCGGACGACGCGACGCGGCGTGAGCTTACCTGGATTCGGTCCTGAATCCCTGGTCTGACCGATGAGATAGTGTCGTAGAAAGAGCCCACGTATGGGGTTCAATACGCCTCTGCCATGACTTAGTCAGGGATAGCCATGCATACGGATCCGACTGAGGTAGAGGCGGTGGACTACTTCGTTGATGTCGGGATTGTGTGCGTCGTAGAAGTAGTTCCAGAGGTGTCGGAGGGCGTCAAAGATGGTCATGTCTTGCAACGGCTGTGGTCAGAGGACGAGAGAGAGGTGAACGCGTGTACTTACAGAGCTCATAGTATTGCTTCGGTGAGAGTGATGACGTGCGGAGTTCGGCGAGCATGAGACTGGCGCTCTTGTGCGCGTCCATGATTCCATCACTGTCCTACGATCAGGACATCAGCTTGGATGGCTCCAAAGGCGAATTCGGTGCCTCCGGCAAGGGATATGGTCACTGGTGAGACTCACGAGATGACGCTTCATCTGGCCGACCTGAATCTTTACTGTTTCCAAGGGAAACTTTCCTTCTTCGACGAAGGTGGTTGTCGTGGTGGTTGTCGTGGTGGTTGTCGTTGTCGTCATGCGTGTGCGATGCGACGTGTATGACTGGCAGACAACGACGTTCACCCCGCCGCTCCTTATGTAAGCAGACCTCGCCGCACCGGAAGTTCCGGCATAGAGATCGAGATCAGATAAATAGAATTTTATTCTGTACAACTTAGTACACTTGCTCAGACATACTGTACAGTCAGCAACGTTATACGTGCAAAAGGAAAGCTACAATGCGAAAAGAACAGATACATGGAACGAACGAACAAAATGACCCGGGCTGTGGGCGAAACGGATATCTACATCGATGGCGACAGCGTGAAAACAAAGACTTCGAAATGAAAGGCTGAACGGTACTAGATGCGACCTCAAACATGCCGACGTCTTGTTCTGGGTCTTCCAGACGCCTCGTCGACTGCATTTCGCTTGCGCAGGGCTGCATGCCAATGGCAGTAGCGTCGATAAGCGGTCCTCCAGGTGGCGATGGCCATATCCTCTACGAGGACCCTCTCCCAATCAAACAGCGGGTTCGGAGGCGACCAGGCTCGGGCGTCCGCTAAATTATATGGATCTTTAGACGATTGATGTCAGCATCACGCAACTGACTAGTTGCCTTGGGACGGACCAGGATCCCCAGTATCGTCGCTTTCTGAGTCACCGTTAAAGATCCAATCCAAGCCGAAATCTTCTTCTTCATCATCATCGGGCAACTCGTTTGATGAGTCGACAGGCTCGTCAGACTTGTCATCCTCGTCAGACTCGACAAACTCGTCAGACTCGTCAGACTTGTCATCCTCGTCAGACTCGTCATACTCGACAAACTCGACAGACTCGACAGACTCGTCAGAGTCCGAGTCGTATTCCGCACCGGATGTGCCTTGTGTTGCGAGGGTTTTTTCTGTATAGCGCACGGCTATATCTCGGATACGTCCGAGAGACGTTCGGAGTTTGTTGTCGACATCCGACATGTCAAGTGTCGGGTATAAGGTCTGTAATGAGTTAGCCCTTAGTAACTTCATCAGATGACTAAGTAAAACGTCTTACGCCGTATGCATACTCTTGTGTGTCAGTGCTATCGAAGGAGATATTAATAGGATCACGGCCGGACCTGACCCAGATCTGGACCTCTATCGCCGCGATATCGATCCACGTGATCCCGTGTGTGATAACGGGCCCAAGCGCATTCGACTCGGTCTTCCTCGGCTTCCACTTCTTCCAAGGTATGATGTTTTCGTTCGCCAACCTTTTCGCCACCCCAGACTTCTTGCCAGGGGCCCGATAACACGGCGGCGACTCCGTTACATTTATCTTCATCAAAGCCACCGTCTTCGGGAAGCTCGCGACGTACTCCATGAGCTTGCGATCGACGCTGTTCTCAGTCTGTGAGAAAGCGCACTCGAGGAAAAAATACGGTACAGGGTAAGATAGATCGGGATCGTTAGATTGGGAGGAGATCCGAATGTGTGCATCCGGATACGCTAAGATCGTCTTCCCATTGACCTGCATATTGCTAGGTAATCGGATCACGACGATCCTCCTCCCGTTGCTGAAGGTGGGGAAGGGGATGCGATAAAGGATTTCCCGCAGGTCAGCTTGGAGCTCGTTGAAGGGGCTTTCGTGTACGTCATCAGGCATTACCACCTGTAATTCGAGGTCCTTTGGGAAATATGTAAGCCTAGACGAGGGTTAAGATCAATGAGAAGGTGTGTACAAATAAAGATTACCTGGCCTTGTACACTGGACTGCCCTCCCCCTCTGGTTCGTCCAATGCTTGCGCGATGTAACAATACGCATGACTGCCAATGCCCTCAAAACTCTGTCACAATTCTTATAAGAGCTTCAAGAGATATGGATTGGAGTAGAATTACCTCGAAGGCTCTTGGAGCTTGCATTTTTCGTATCGCATCAACGATCCCCTCACACTCAGCTGTGAAAGCTACTGGTTAGTGAAAGATATAGTGAAATTTTTAAACGGCCATGCCTATGTCAATTCCTGAGTTGTGAGTTCCGCCGTCACCTGGAATGCGCAAATTTGGGTTGCCGTTTGCATAGTTTGTGGGGAAAAGGTTAGTGTTGCCTGCTGGACTGAGAAGGTCTGAGTTCTGAATATTGTTGACCCCCCGCTGGGGCGTGGGGCTGGCTGAACGGCCTTTTGCCGACGGAGGCGATCGAGTCGGACTCAGGGACCGAGTCGCTTTTGAATGTGATTCGCTTGTATAGCCTAGTCGGCCATGAATTGCCACTTTACTGGCCTGAGTCGTGGGACAACCAACTCTTCGATGCTCCGCAGCACCATTGGAAGAATTGCGGATGTTGAAGTTGGTTGAGTTGGTCAGTCCTGGACTGACCTGACGGAAATGTGCAAGGGACATCAGAATGGTATAATTAGCATTTCTCATTGAAGTATTTCTCAGCTAAGTACAAAGGGGACTGCGATAGGAAGGCACTTGACCGGACCTGTTGACAGTCAGCCACACTTCCACATAAGTATGACAATAAGAGCACGTGCACTTCCATAAGATTCTTAATCAATGGATAGCATAAAACAGGTCTTTGTCGAAGAAATGATTTAAATAAAAATGTGTAGAATAACATGACGACGTTTTGGACGTAAGCCGCGCATCGGCTACAGGGCCAAACTTTGGGACAAGGGGAGCTAGTGCTCGAATTTGCTCAAGTGGGAACACGTCTCCCGTGGTGATGCCGTTTGATCGTGTCGCACGTTTTAGGCTGTGCATACCCGTGAAGTCATTTCCCTGTATGTCAAACCGTGTGGCATACACGAGAAATTTATTACTCCACCATGACACCGGCTGACCACGCGAGGGTACGGGGCGGAAAATGAGGCGGATCTCACATACACTGTGACCTGATAAAAGTAAGATCGAAAATGTTTACGAAGCTATGGGCGGGAATAACAGACCACTAAGACCACTCCAAGGCCACTTGTATTTATCATTGATGTTGACGAAGGCGGCATCATAGCGGCCTTTGGGCCAGTCCACGTTTGGAGAATGAACATTTAGTGTCTGCGGTGGCAGCGGCATGGTGCTGTCGTGATACGATTTTTGCTGCAAGCGAACTTTGTGCCAGACCTGTAACTTGTCGAACGGCAAGCGCTTATTGCTTTGATACCGCCTCTGTCCACCGATTTGGAGGGGATGGCCGTCGTGTTCGCGGTATAAGTAGTGCACAATGGCTCCTCGCAAGTCCGGAAGTGAATAACACTCAGCGACGTCGTCGATGCTGATACTCCCGACTGGATCGTAATTGAGGTGAAAGGCAACGGGTCCATTGGTAAAGGTTCGGGGAGGCACACGGGAGTTGTCCTCAGGCTGGGAGGACATCTTGAAGTAATCTGTGGTAGGATTTGTAGGTTGGCATTTGTTCCGACTGGAATCATGCGATATCTCGTCATCGGGATCACGGTCATCAGCCTGTGTGGGAACCGTAGATGGGTGATCAGGAAGGGATGAAGGTTCCTCTCGCAAATGTAATCCAAGAGAGAACGCGCGGCACTTTTCCAGACGATCGAGAAAACGGCAAATTTGTGATTCATAATTGTTGTTGTTCGTCGCGGCAGCTGGAATCTTGACGACGTCGATGTGTGCGCGTTCTGTTACGTCCGCAGTCCAGTGGATTGGAGGGCCAGTGAGGGGGATGCTTGCTGCAACGTTCTGCATCAATTCAAGCTTCGGAATTTGCCAATGTTCCAAAATATTCCCTTTCTCCCCACGGCGAGCACCAGCATCAATGATACTTTGCTTGTGTGAATGGAACACTGAGAGGGCAGCAGAAATGTCCTGGCAGACATGATCATTGATACTCGGCGCTTGTGCGAGATAGCGGAATTCGAGCAACGCCCGGACAGCCCGAACCACAGCCGCTGGCGCTGCACCAGCAATAACGGCGATCATGTATCGCTGTAGATCGCGTTGAGTCTTCCCGGTCACTTGCTTCAATGTTGTTATGCCCGCACTAAAATGTCGATGCCCCGTAATCGGCTGAAGGACCGAGAAACGGAAATCAATCTCGTCGGCACCGACAACATGGATGCACCAAGCAGCGTCGTGGTCATACCAACAACGGTGAAAGAGATGTAAGACCTCTGGAGGAAGGGTTCGGGATGGTTCGGAAAGTAGCCAGTCTCGCCAAAATGGCAAGTGGACACCATTGAGCCGGTACTCCGCACACGCATTGAAGAATGCGACCAAGTCGTCCGGATCAGTGTCGATGGATTCGATCTGAGCTAGGGTAATTCCTTTCGTTCGCTCAGGATGGCGAAAGTCATCGCCGAATTGTGTGTAGTCCGCGAGTGTCACCGGGGATGTTTTCCCTCGAACGCCAGCTATCAAACAGGCTTCTGGAGTATCGACGATGCAGCCAGCCAACACTGTAAAACAATAACGGTTATTTCCAAGGGGGTCAGACAGCATCACGCCAATCCGCGCTGCTATCTTTAGTGGTTCCAGGACAATATCCAGGCAGTGGTGATACAGACGGTCAGAAAGAACACCTTTCATCCGTTTGTTGCGATGAATGAACTTAGCGATGGGGAGGAATGCGATGGGGAGGAATGCACGTGAAGATGATTTGCTACGAACTCCCGAATGGATATTTGCTAATGACATGAGGAGCGGGTGCGCGACCTTGCCACCCGACTGATTAGTTACGTTGGTCTTGTCTGATGAGAGGATAACCCCTAGTAAGCATGCGCCTATGGGAAGTTGGTCCTATGATTTTTAAAATCAGAATTGAAACAACCCCCGCAATAATGATGTTACCTGCAATTGCCATGCATGGTCAGCGGACATCCATTCAGTATATACCCGGACGAGCCGCTCTGCGGTGGTGAATACACGATACGGACTGAAGTCGATCGAATTTCTGAATAACGGATTGCTCAAGAGGGCCTCGAGGCATTCTACAGTATCTCGATAGAGAAGCCTGACAGGATGCTTGGTTTGATGTGGAGCGGTGTCGATGATACGACATTTCCATGGCGGTGTTTTGGGTAAGATTTCTGCAAGGCTCCGCAGCCTAGCGGCGGTCTGGAACGAGAGGCCGAGGCCCTTGACCTTATCATACCATTCATCAATCATAGAGACGATTGAATACAGAAATGGCTTACCAGCGTCAAAGACAGAAAACGGTCAACGTCCGCCATACTTAGACTTGAAGTGAGCAAGAACTCTGCCAAGTCCCATTCTCCACGGTCGGAAAATGGGTAGTAAACGTTCTCGGTTTCTCGGATATGCGCAAACTCGTCCTCATCAAATGCCTTCAGGAATGTCCGTCCATCCTTATCCACGACCTTCGCTGCTCCGTCAAAGTAATCGGTAGTAAGAGGATCATTAGTGTTGTTGGATTCAGAGTCCGAGCTTGAGTCTGCATCTTCACTACTCTCCGAGTCTGTAGAGTTTAGCTCATCACGACAACTAGTCTGTAAAGCTCTGTGAGGGAGCAGTGGTACCCGCCACTGGGGAGCATTGACTCTACGGCACTCGAAATGTTGGAGTAGGTCTTCGGGGTTCACGAGCCGAACACGGGCATGATTGAGCTGGTTACATCTGGATAGTGGTTGGCTAAGATGTCTTCGTACTTGGGTTTGGTTGTTAAAAAATCTGCCGCACTTGGGGCAGCAGACTTTCCGGTCGGAAGGCATGAGTTTCACTGTAATACTATACTTCATTTTTTGATTTTATTTGGCGCAGTTACGCGACTCGGCATGAATTTCTGAAACGAGTGTACTAAAGCCCTCCTGGACCACGGCGTGACGGATAGTCGAAACCATAAACTTCAGTTATCTACCTCGTTTACAGGTTCTAGGGATGAGCCTGATTCACATCACAAAAATTGCTAAAACACGACATTAGTAGATATACTAATGTTTGCACGCTCGGAAACATTTGATCGTAATCGAGCCTTGGGATGGTAGTCCCAGATCAGTCTATTATATCGTAGCGAAACGAAACGAATCGTCGTATTGGTTCACGGTTTCCAGCGGATGCTCATAAAACCCTCCCCCACTCATCGTGGGAGTCGGGGAATTTGCGCAGACTCAGATCCGCAACGCGCGAGACAATGAACAAGAAAACTGACATCCATATTAAGATAGGAATCCTGTAATTTTCGGCAACACGCGAGAAATCAGATTAGTACATATTAAAACGGGATTCCACACAAGCGCCCTAATAAGGCAACGTCGTGACCTGGTCCCACGAATTATTACTTTGCAAGCCTACTACCTAGGCTACGCGCCGTGGTCCAGGAACAGCCACATCGAGGTTTTTCGTCACCGGGTCATTACAATCATTCCATGCTTTCGAAGAATAAAAAGTCACACTCTCTCAACAATTCTTTATGTAAACCTGTTCTTTCCAGCCCAGGCTTTCGTTCTGTTCGTCGACCTCGGACACTGCCGCGAGCTACGCTTTCGAGCCCTCAAGCGAAAAAGCCACTATCTCTCCTGGCAAGAACGTCAGTAACTCCGCAGATGACTCCAAATATCTTCAATTCAGACCGTGAAGTAGACGGATGGCATGCTATACACCACTCGTCTATTGCATCATGCACAACGTTGGACGAAGAACACTCACCTAGTTGGGATACTAAACCCTTACCGGCACCTTCCCTCATGAACGAAGTCTGCGAGACTAGCGTTTCCGAGAGCGCACAAAATACTCCGCCCAGAAACAAGGCTGGAATGAGCAGGCCTCTACCCAGTTTGCTGCTTCAGGTGAGATTAGCACTGTTCTTGTAAGACATACAATGCGATTAAAAACATTCAAGACACCCACCTGCCAGGAACAAGCCACGATCCAGCTGGAGGCTGCGTCAGCTCGCAGCAAGGTTAAACAAGCGGAATGTTTCCTCGCATCGAGTATGGCTGAGGAATGCGAGGTTTTGGGGCGACTGTATCGTTTCCAGGCTGAACTCGCAGCAAAGCAACTTGATGTTGCAGACGAAGAAATTGGCACAGTTCGGGATACCATACGCCAGAGTGGCCTGCATATTGTAACTTGGAGACCTCTTACTTCGGTTCAATCCAGCTCGCAGTCAAGGCTTGGGTGGACTGCGAAACGCAAACTGTCTCATTCTCGTTAGGTATTTTGTATTCTCTGCGGACGAATATGTACAACAATGATTGCAATTGCAAGTCAGGTACTTTCTCTATCATATAGTGCCCCAATGTGACTGTAGGCTAATCGACATACGTCCTGCTCTGTCGCCGATTACAGCATGTAATATTGTGCAATCGGGCAACTTGATCCAAATGTCCTTAGATTCTAGAGACTCTCTGAGCGTGTTCACACGAGAGTAACACAACATTTCACCCGCCGATAGAGTCATGGCAGCGCCGTTCGACGCGCCATTTCCGTAGCTTCAACGAGGTCAGCGGCAGTGGTTTGGCACGCGAGTCGAGATTGAGAAAAAGGTGGGGATGGCATAGTTGCAACGCTTGGACCAACACTGGTGTACTGAGTGAGCGAAAGGGTTCACAGTTCGTTTTTAAATGCCTCGAGACTGTATTGGGGCGTACCGATGCGATGTACACGCGTACGGAGGACGGGCGCGTGAACGTGTAAAGAAAGACGGGGGAAGATGGGGGCGCACGGTCGCACCTACTTCAACGCTGGGTTCTATCAAGGTGCACTGTGAAGAATCGGTATTGGCTTCCAAAGCCGAGGGAGGCCCATCTACAACTGGGGACTCGGATCGGTCTCGTCTGAATGTGTGTCCCCAGTGGGACGAACGAATTTCGAAGGATCCATAGAAGGCATGTTTTGTTGAACCGGGCAGCTCACACTGTTTAATCGTGGCTTCTAGCCAAAGTCTTCAACATGTTCGACCGGAAGTCGAACGCAAAGGATCGCATTTGAGAAAGCGAAACTCGTAGATGAGTCTGATGAACTCGGCGGCCTCGAAACGCGCAAAAAGTTTCCGTGCGGATACAGTAACTCCGCCGGAACTGGAACTGCATTTGTCAGTGGGTGTCGAACCCGATAATCTCGAAATCTCGCCGAAGCCTTGAAGCCTTCCGTACGGGACGAGATACTTTATCAAACGCAGTGCTACCCGATACGAGCCGCGACACAGCTGCAAAACAGAACGGACCCAATTGGCCCCCGTGCTGGCATCTCGGCTAGCGTCACCACTTGACAGCGCGCTTCGGAGGCTATATATGAATTCACGAGGTGACTTTACAAGGATAAAAATCATTTTTTAAAATGATATAACGGACGTTACTAAATTATGTAATATTTCTATTTCCTTATCATGTGTTATTTGTTTGTTATTTGTTCTCATGATAAATTCACAGACGGACACAAGACGGACACGCCACGCCGCCGTTCTGGTAACCGGTTAAAGGTTCCGGCCATGGGGAAACCGGTATTGTACAGTAATACTATGACGCCTTTCTCGCTTTGGCACACGATCTTTTAGGGCAGCGGCGGACAACGACTCATCAGCAATGACGACAACCTGACCACCACAACGCTGCCACCATGACAATGACGACGATGGCGGCAATGCGACGGCGGCGAACGGCGGCGGGAACGGGAACGGGATGGGACGACGGGACGATGATGACCGACGACAACAAACGACGCCTCGTGGCATGATCACGACTTGTCAAATGGTGCAACGGCATGCCACGACGCGACGGCGGCGAACGGCAGTAACGCATCGACCACCACCACCACCACCAGTCGCTCCTCGT
>JBBPOY010000083.1:0-21646 GCA_038091675.1 Leccinum proliferum | reverse complement strand
TCTAACTGGTTGAATCTATAGTTGACGTTTCCCGACATATAGAGTACTCATAGCCAACATCCGGAATCTTGGAGGATGCCCCTGTCCAAGATGCCTTATCCCTAAGGACAAGGTGCAGGACGTAGCCACTGAAAACGACCTGATGCAACGTCGTGACTTATCTCGGCACGACACAGCAGAAAGATTGTCGAAGATATCTTCTGCGCGCAAGCTAATTTATGAGGAGCAATATGTCGTTGACACTCCCCAGGTAGAAGCGCTTCTCAAGCCGGAATCATTGGTCCCGACTCTGGTGCGTGCTCTCGAGCTGCGGAATGGAATTAATCAACTCAAGTTGTTGTCTAGAATGCGTTCTCAGAAAGGCTTCGTCGGATGGGATTTGACTTCTTTGTCATGCTAGTCGTTGACATGTTGCATGAATTCGAACTCGGAGTTTGGAAAGCCGTTTTTATCCACTTGCTTCGCATGGTGGATAGTCTAAATAAGACTGTACTGGCTGAACTTGATCACCGGTGAGAGGTTTCATTTCTACTGAGGAGTGCCATAACAAAGCTGACTATGGGGAAGTTTTCGTCAGGTACCAACGTTTGGCTGCGACACAATCCGACGTTTCCGTAAAAATGTGTCAGAAATGAAGAGGTTCGCAGCGCGAGATTTTGAAGATATACTACAGGTTGGTACTTTGTCTCACTTTCCATTATCTCTCTCTTCCTTACGGAACCCGTCGAAAGTGTTCCATTCCAGTTTTTGAAGGATTGCTACCTGATCCCCATGGTACAGAAGTGCTGCGCTTGTTATTTGTCCTCTGCCACTGGCAGAGCCTCGCCAAGCTCCGTCTGCACACTGACGAAACTCTGCATCTTTTAGAAATTGTGACGAAGGACCTTGGCGATTGCGTTCGCAATTTTGCCGCCAACACTTGTCCTAACTTTCCAACACGAGAGTTGCATCGTGAAGCTGAAGCTCGACTGCGACGCCAGGCGCAGCAAAATCAAGGTGGATCTAAGCAAACAACATCGAATACGCAGACGCGACAACGCAAAACACTAAACCTTCAAACCTATAAGCTCCATGCCCTGGCTGATTACCCATCGCAGATCAGAATGTTTGGCACAACGGATTCGTATTCTACCCAGTCTGTACGTGCTACATCTTCTTTCAAGTTTAGAGCAGTACGTAGAAACTTTCTTACAGGGAGAACTTGAGCACCGTACTAGCAAAGGTCGTTTCATCAGAACCAATCGAAAGGCCTTTGTGCCCCAGCTGGTTTCCATAGAACGGCGACAAGCTCGCATTCGCTGTATCCGTGTCAGACGAGATGCCCTCAATCTCACAGATCCAGTACCGAATGAACCCGATGAACACCACCTCATCGGTCGTTCTCAAAATTTCCCAGAAGATCTTACCAGATTCGTGCAAGCTAACATCGGAGATCCGGCTACTGCGGTTAGTTTTCAATAGTCGCTGGACCTTGGCTGGATAGAATTCACAGAAAACGTGACCCAGAATTTTATTTTGAAGCTCAAAGCTCATATTCTCCCCCGCATCGCTGTCATCCACCAAGAGGGGACTTCCGTAGCACTTTCAGAAGTCGATGACGCCCTGCGTCTATCCCAACTAAACCACGTATTGTTCAACAGTAACAAGATCTATCGGCATCGGCTCCTTCGTATCAACTACACCACGTATGATATTCGACGGGAATTCGACACTATCAACCCCCACACTGATCATCGTGATATTATGCTATTGTCCGAGCTAGAGGGAAGTGGTCACCCGTTCAGCTATGCACGGGTGCTGGGAATTTTCCACGCCAACATTATATATAATGGACCAGGGACAAAGGACTTTCGGTCGCGTCGGATCGATTTTCTGTGGGTAAGATGGTTTGAAGTCCTACAGGATCGTACCATAGCATTAGGATGGGAACAGCAAATCCTGGATGCTGTCAGATTTATGCCCATGGCTGACGAACATGCGTTTGGTTTCGTTGATCCCGCGGATGTGCTCAGGGGTTGCCACATAATACCTTCTTTCGCGAATGGACGACTACATCCGGATGGAGTGGCGATGTCTCGTTGTGCAGGTGATGCAGATGATTGGAAGCGCTATTATATCAATCGGTGGGTTCTAGTCTTGATTACACAACTCAATTCACTAAATAAACCTTAGCTTTGCTGATCGTGATATGTCCATGCGCTATCACTGGGGGCTCGGGATCGGACATACATATTCGCACCATGACCATCCAGTATCGACGTCGGTGGTAAGTTCAGACTCACCGACGGAATTTCGCCCCACTTGCCATTCGTCTCAGCAATCTCATTCAAGAAACACGGCGGGAGACCACACCAGTCATGTTGAGGACGAGGTCGATGACTCAGAATACTCTAGTGATCACGAGTTGGAGCTTGGATTGGTTGAGTCCGAGACCCTGACACAGAGCTCAGCCGGTTCAGACTTAGACGAGTCCGAGTCCGAGTCTACCATGGGAGATTTTGCTGATATGGATGGATGGAATGATTTGGACTTGGATGCATTCGATGGATACAAATTTTAATCTTGTTCGAGTTGACGTTGTACAAATTTCAAATTGCGTTTTCCTAACTTTCATTACGACTTGTGACCGTGCTCTCACTAAGTACTACTGGCATTAACTTTTGCTTTGAGTTCGATACAAAAGACACTGCGACCAGGACGCCGTGGTCGAGTTCAAATAATTATGGCAACTTACTTACGGACAAACCCGAAGTTCTGACTCGGGAGTATCCCGGGCCCCTCTCACCTCCAGGCCTTTTTAAACACGTACGTTCCATCGTCTTTGCCGCCCGAGACAGAGGCACTAAACGAATCAAAATACAGCAGCTTGCGCGCTGGTCAATGCCATTGGAGGCGCTTTCAATGTACGTCTTGTTCTGTTTCTGGCAACGCCTAACTCCAGTTCGCCAAGCGCGTATGTAATCTAATTTCTCTCACCCACAGTGAATGTGGAAGACCCAACCGTCCTCCCAGACTCATCTTACCCCGCAGCTTGAAATTTCTTGTCATATCTCACCAACAGGACTATTGGTGACTGCATGTCTTGGTCTTCGGTTGCTCATCGGAACCCTCAACTTGGTAAGTACGCCGTCTGCCACCCTCCAATCGGAGCCGTCAAAAACTCGATCATGACCAGTGTCCTAGAAGACTTGCCAACAAGTCAGGCAGCTACTTGCTGCGAAGGAGATATCAGATGCGGAAACGGAGGCGTCGCTGCAATCGAACGCGCTCGTGTTTGCAATGACGAGGACGAGGTTAGTTTCCCTGCTTTCTACTTCCAAGTGCGTTTCGAGCTCCCTATCTCCAGCATCGTCGCCCAAAGCCAACGCCGAGCCACTCTCAAGTTTCCGCACGACCTCCCGGTGAATCCTTACCGGAGACTCGGACGCCATTATCGATGGATTCAACCCAACTTGGAAACGCACGTGTCCGTACTGACCTACCTGCTGGAGATCGGCGCGGCCAAGTCTTGGCGGCGTGAGAGCGCGTGGTGGACGATCGGTCTAGCGGTGGGCGCGGTGTCAGCGTCGTCGGTGCCGTGGAAGCACGAAGCGCTCGTGACGACGATCCGAACAATCTATTCTACCAAGAAAGAGGAAGACGGCTTGGGCGTGGGCGCGTGGACCCCAGACAAGGTCGCAATGACCCTTAAGTTGCAGACGCTGGCGGCGGATCACGATTGGGAGGGAACGCTGGCGCCGGCGTTCAAGGGCCGGAACGCGTTTGCGCGCGCGAATCTGGCGTCGCTTGGGAGAATAATGAAGGTTAGCAGCCTACGATACTTTAGGTCGCTGGTGGGGGTTGCTCACGTGTCGTCTTTGTTGGTGTTGTCTTGGTCGCCGTCGTCGCTTCTTGCATCTAGAAATCGGCCATCGACGATGAAGACGCTTCAAATCTGGATGCGGGTTCATGAAAAGCACAACTTCACGTCGCACGAGACCTCATATTCGATCAACTACTTTCTTCACCCGACTCAGACAACACTCCGCAGTGTTCTTTCAGCGAATTCTTCCGAATAGTCGCAGATGGTGAGTACACTCCTTGTTTGTTTCATTCGCCGTAAGAAGAGAGGAATACTCATATACGAGATAGAGTCTCTGTTTTCTCCTCTGTCCTCTGCCGAGCGGAAGTACTGGGGTTTCCAAGTGTTCAAGAAAACGCTAGCACGGGTCCGGCCCACCGAGCTACCGATGCTCTTTACCAAGAATCTCATGCGGTCTTGGACCAGTCATCTTCCCAACAAGGATCGTTACATAAAATTTCGCTTAACGTGGTATGTTTCTTTTACGTTCACTTTTTGTTCGGGGTTGTGAATACATGTTGCAGGCGAAACATATCCAAACGCTCGTGCAGACCTCCCCGTCCGGCGTCAATGGCAGTGGGCAGTTCGACAAACTGACCCGGACGAAGACCGTCGAGTCGATACTAACGGTCATGGACAGCGCGGGTATCCAGAAGTATGTCCTTTCCTTGCTTGAACATACTTAGTTACTAACGGCACTCAGGCTGGCGGACCTCGAGACTCGGAGCGGCTTATAATTGGACGCTGCCCCATGTCATGACCTGGCTGTTTCCTGCCGAGTAGTAGACGAAGTTAACTGTTCCCAGTCCCGCTGTTTCTGCACGTAATTATCCACTCTTGTAAGTAAAGATCGTTTGACGCTGCTGGTCGGATACTAGTAGCCCCCCTTGCGGACCTCGAGACTTCGGAGCGGCTAATAATTGGAGGCTGCACCATACATAACCTGGCTGTTTTCCTGCACGTAATTATCCACTCTCGTAAGTGAAGATCGTTTGACGCTGCTGAACGTTGAATGGTCATGGACAGCGCGGGTATCCAGAAGTATGTCCTTTCCTTGCTTGAACAAGTGAATTCGCCAAAGGATGTAGAAGAGTACAGTATCCTCTGTTCCTCTTTTTGTATGCGATGTGCTGAGATGCTGAGCGATAGGAAACCCTCTGCGATAGATTCCCGGCGAACGTGGATCGCAAAGAAATTTGCAGCGCTCCTTCGCAATGGTTCGATCCCAAAAGACGACCGATGGGTATAGATTGTACTCGACTTCTACGTTGTCAACGGGCTTTTCGTCGTTCGCAAAAAGTCTGAAAAAAGTCCCGTTCACTCGGTATGTCCGCGTTCGGTGGGCTCATGTCATACGCGCTGACGGCGAACAACTAACTAGCTGCGCGTACCGTCCCGTCGATCGCGTGCGACCTTTCCATTCCAAGTCGTATGCACCCCTTCGTCAACAATGGCCCACTGGTAGCTTCTTGCGTCCGAGTCACCACGGTTTTTCTGTAGTGTTTGCTGCACGTTTAAATCGAAACCAGGAGGTATTAAATCATCGACTTGAGACTCGGACAAGCCGTGAATCGCGAAGACTGGAGAGTCGACAAGCCCAGGATAGGAGGCACGTACGGAAGGGAGACATCGGCCCAGATAAGGAGTCGGGTGGTACAAATGTTACTTTACGTTGCTGGGGACGTCGCCACACCACGTAAGTGCTCTTAAAAATTATGCCATGAGCATTCGATTTCACAGAACCGTTTCTCCGCTGCTGAATCCACTATTTCTTTAGCTTCTTGTTCATAGAACGGTTTTGTCTTCCCTCTCTTCGATAATCCATCTGCACCTCCAAAACGTCGAATACGAAGCTCGGGCATCGCGGGAGAGCTTGTGGACAGGATAGAGCACGTCGAGCTGACGTGCCGAACGCTTCAGCTCATTTGTACAAAAGCAATCGTTACGGACGTGGGGGCAAATCGGGCGAGGCGTTACCATCCGCAAGCAGCGCACGCCCTCATCTACAAGCAATGTGAAATCCTCGCACATAAAACGAAGACATTAACGTTCAGAACGTTAGCAGCTCACGAGCTTCAGGCAATTCGCCACGAACGTAAGCTTCAGCCCCTTGACACTTTCACACAGCGACAATAACAATTATCCGCAGAGACGACTCATTCGAAACGCCCTGCGGCGCGGTCGCGATCATCGTGCCCCAGACAGACTTGATGTTCGTGCAAGGGTAGAAACATAACGGACATTACCACAACATTGGAATGCGCATCCTGTCGCATCGATGAGATATGGAGTATATACTACATCTTCGACACTTCCGCACTCGGGAATCCTCGTCCCATCTTTCCAGACCACGACAGACTTTAACGTGCTGCCCCATTTTCAAAGCAGTAAGCGCGTTCTCACCTGTAATACAAAGAAAAACACAACTTTAGTAAAACGAAAGGTTATAGTTTTACATGACATGCGCTTGTCCCATCGACGATCAAAATGCACAATTCTTTAGGGTCCGTGACCAGATATTAGCTCCGTTCCCCGCATCGAACAGAACGGCTGTAGTAGTATTCGACGGGAAATGCGAACCATATCGACGTCTTGACCTTCAAAGTTACTTCACGTTCCGGGTTGACTCCTATGCAAACATCACCAGCCCTAGTACTATGTAATGCGTTGTGAACGTTTGATCAGTGAATGATTTTCAACCGGAATTTCGCGGATTCGGGGACTTGGCGTGACTTGAACGCCGCCACTGAGGGCTCTTGAAGCTTGAAGTTGTGCCAGTGGCAAGTCTGTCTGAGTCACTCATGTTTCGTTCGAATGAGTAGCACACGGCGGTAGTACGCCCTCTTCTTCCTCAGGCTGCTAGCAATATTACCTGAAGTTCGTCCTTCCCTTGGCAATCGTGCATACTTCTTGTCGCATCTCGTCGTTCCCCAGTCCACATCACCCTCACTCTTCCGTTTTCTTCCTTCCGCCCCTCTCCCACCATGGCCGATCCTTCAAAGCTTCAAGTTCAAGGTTGTCTCGTAAAATTCACGTACACTTCGCCTCCAACTCGGAGGATTTAGATTCAACGTCAAATGATGCAACAGAAACAAGTTTACTAGTACGACCGTTCCACCTCCACCTGTGCCACAGAACGGTACTAGCCACATTTACACTGGAACTTTCGCTCCAAGGCGGGATCGCGTGAACAAGGTTCTTGAAGGACCTGTATGTGTTTTCGTCGTGTCCGCCATATTCATCTCATGCATCTCTTTCAGCCACCTCCCCGTGTCGACTCTATAGACCAGAGTGCACCGTTCGAGCCGGCCAGACGCGAAGATATTGTACTATCACCTGTGAATCAATATTCATCTTTGATCGTGTGCTTGGCTAATATGGACAACCAGACACCAACTTGAATATCGCGTGCTCCGCTTGCCGAACCATCACCACCATCACCAACGCGTCTCTCGCGGCTCGTAGCGAGCCTTTTCTTGACGACATGCTATAGTCCATAATTGACTCTGGTTCTTTCAAAGTCTCGATTCGGACCACCTATTGTCAAGGAGCATGGCAGTGGGTCTATGCGCCGTCAGAAGAACGTTTCCACAGACAGTCTTCCTTCTTGAGCAAGTTCCCCGCCTCGCCGCAGCCTTCCCATGAATCTTCCATGGCATTATTCAACGAAGCAACAACGCTACCTAGCCGTCCCGGTCATTTGCCTCCTTGGCCTGCCAGCCCACCTGGCGGATACCGGTATCGCGACGATAACTTGAATAAGCTGTGCCATCGTGCTAGCGCGAAACGCGATCGCCGACAACTTTGTCGAAGCGCCTGCGTGACCCAGGCCGTCCTCCTATGTGGAAATAATCATCAACCGGGCTGTCAAGAACTGTTTAGTCCTGACGAGTTGTCCGGTCTGTCTGTGCTGCTCAGAACGGCTACCTGGTTACTCTCCGCAAGGGTCCCTGTATCCGATGTGATTAGCATGGCAAGATCATTCAGGCGAAGGTCTCCCGGAAGGTGAGTGCACCCGACATTCGTGATCGTATCGCTGACATTCTTGCTGCCCATTCAGTATTACATACTATGTCTCGAGCAGTTCGCGAGGGACAATGGATCCCTGGAGCCAGATCACCTCCAACCGTCACGGTGTCCGTCCGCATTTAGTCGTCAGAAAAAACACTGTTCGGTCTAGATTGGCTGGCTTCGGATAGACACGGCCAGCTTCAGGTCCGTCGCCGTCCCGCTCGATTTCTACGCTTCCTAACCATGTTCAAGTCTCTGTGTCATCTCCATCTATCGTTGATATCAATATTATAACATGTCACAAAGTTTGCTTGGGCGAAGGTAGGGAATCTAACTCGTAGCACCATTTCTCTACTGACTTCTGTTCATCTTCATCTCCAAGTCCACTGCTGCCGCAACAATGCTTGCAAACAATGCTGTTTGCAGTATTGCGGGTGGAGATGCCATCCGACATCATTGCCATATCTCCCATCAATATCACTCGCCCTTTGAGCTTTCTGATTTCACCTGACAGCTCGGAGACAATGGCTTGTAAGCCACTGGCCATATAACTTGCGGAAGCCGAAGAGCTCTCCGCATTCTGCGTTTCAACATCCACACCTCGGCCCCCACGTGCAACTTTCGATGGCGGGTTCTCATCGCCGGATTCCTCGTCACGGCCATGTTTGCTACTGCCTGGTACTGTAAGGTCTAGGGACAGTATCTCTGAGGTGAGTGCTCGAATCCTGATCATTCAAAATCTCACCTTTCGTCGAACCAATTTGCAGTCCAGGACTGTGGCCAGCAATCATTTGAGGTGCTACCGTGACGATGCTGGTCAAATCTTTGTGTTGTCTTGCAACGGTGCTTGACTTATCGCCAATGTTCTCCCACTGACGTGTACGCGTCAACATAGCTAGAGCTGGACTACACGTGCTTACACTTTCGGCATTTCTATTTCTTGGAAAAAAGCGGCCTCCGTTCCATCGTTGTGGCTAGGGTACGTACTACGCCTATCATGCTGTTATGTAACAGAAGAATGAAATAGTGAATAGTGCCAGAAGCGGTCGCAATAATGGGAATGTCGCGCCAGAAATCCGTATTCGGCCGCAGACTTGCAGAAAAAATTGAAAGTCGAAACGGTAAGCGGTGTCACAATGCGTGCAGGTCAGTATAGAACATTGTAAACCGAAGCGAAAATTGTAGCATTACAGAAGTGCTCGTATTCGTTGCAGCATCAGTCACTATTTTCGAGGCCGTCGAAAGACTAATCCGCCGATACAGTGGCACATAACCCGCAGATATCCACATATGACTATTGCCGATGAGGACGCCTCATTGGGCCCCAGCCGCTATCTGCCACGGGCGGCGACCTCGACCGCGGCTATTGGAGGCTGCACCGTGAACTGGCTATTTCCTGCCGAGTAGACGAATTTTATAGCCAGACATGCTGTTCCTGCACGTAAAGATCGTTTGATACATTGAAGAGTATACGGCACGGGCGGCGACCTCGAGAGCGGCCATTGGAGGCTGCATCGTCACCTGGCTGTTTCCTGCCGAGTAGACGGCGCAGTTTGTTGCCAGTCACGCTGGAACTTCCTGCACGTAATTATCCATTTTTGTATTACAGTCATGATCGTTTGACGTTAGCAGCTGGTCTGATAGCCCTCGAGGCTCGTCTGCTGGGATTGCGTCCACGTAATCGCATCAAGTATCTCCATTGATATTTTCCGCTAAGGCCCACTGCTTGAACATTCAAAATGGCCAAAGACCCCGCCGGGAGAGTCAAGGCCTCACCCGTGTTCCCAGTCCACAGATCAATCCTCCTGACTCGGAATGTCCAACTCCCCACTGGCATTCCATGGCTTTGGTACTACCAATCCCACCAGAGCTGGTGCCGCCAGCACTGGGGCTGGCGGCGCAACGACGGGTCCTTTCGCTCACGGTCAGGTAAGCAAGGATCATCTCTCCGATTCTTTTTCCTGATCATAGGCCACCCCCGCCCGGGGCTTGCATTTTCCAGCTGCTACCTGATGGTTCCGTCGGTTTTTTCGACATGCCCCTCACTTTCCACCCCTACTTCCCGGTTACGGCCGCCGATACAGCCAACGGTTCGGAGGTTCCCAAGTCTTTGGTTGGTCCTACACGATCGAAAAATTCGAAACGTCGTGCGCAGACTCGTAGCCGTGGCACCAACTCCCAGATGTCATCGCAAGTTCTGAGTACTGAAGATAGTAATCGGGATGATTCAGTGCCCCGAGTCTTCGGAAAGAAGGATCTCTCAGAACAGGACAGAGAGAATTTTAATCGCGCTTTCGATCTCCTTGTTTTGGAAATCCTGACAACAGACATGGGATGGGAACCATCACCCGAATTCCACGAGTGCGCAAAAGAGTGCCTCGTCCAGGCCGGTCTTGAAGGCCTTCATGGTTCGTGGAATGTCTAAATGGGCAGCGGCCTGAACTAACTATTCGTTGTTTAGAGACCCAATGGGACAGCTCCATAGGCAAATTGGTAAGAAAGTCGAATCTCAACATTTTGAGACCTACTATCTTATTTCGTAGTTCACACAGGACCTACAGACTTTACGCAGCAAGCTGGGGAAGGCATCTGAAGAACCCGGAACAAAGTTTTGCCTAGCTCAAATAGTCGATCCTGACGGTGTGCTCGAACTCAACGACAGGTTCACTGCAGTCGCGCGCTACCGCGAAAAGATAGTCGATACCGATCTATGGAAAGACTATTTTTTGCACCATAACGACGCAAAAAAGGTAAGTCTCGTCTACTGGCAATTTATTTTAACCGATGCTAATTTCACTTTACCTCAGGGATTCAGTTTCTTCGCCAATCCGGTTTTATGCGACTTTCACGTCAATTTTTGGTACGGTAACTCGTCCTCACCCGTGAGCCGCCTCCTGGACGAGGTTAAAGGGTGGACGACAACACCGCTCATCATGCTTGCGACTTCCGCTAGTGCTGTACGTACCAAGCACTGGCAGCCCTCATACATCTTCGTTGAAACGCATCTCAACAACATTACGCAGCTCACATATGGCCTCCGCCGTGCGACAAACAACATGCCGCTGGACCTCAACTCGAAGACACCGCCTCCTGAGCGGCGAAACATCCGTTTTTGCAAAAATTACAATCGCCTGGCACAAGTGATCCTGACTGCAATGAAGAGACTGGAGATTTACGGAGATGAGATCATCGAGGATAATTTCAAGGAGCTGCTCTTTGATCTGCACCAGCGGGGACTGTGAGTTCCTCGTGATCTTCAAATCACCCCTACTCACACCTGCAACAGCAGAGTACTCGACCGCGAGCCCAATCCGATTGCCCGCGTGAACACCACCTTTTGCTTGCCCTCTGTGGCCGAGCTGCGAGCCGCTTACCCGCACAAACCCCAGCCGCCCAACCACCCGGAGACTCTCTTCCCCGGTGGAGGACCTGGAAACTCGCCGGAGTTCGCAGATTACGGGAATGAAGCGACTGGTAGCCAGCAGTGGTTCTTATCTGAAGGGTTCGGGTTGTAGCTAGCCTTATGATTCCCTATAGTCTAAGCGTCCCCCAGTGTATGTATTGATCCTACGGACTTTGAATCAGACTGTTTTCCTACATACTATTGGCAATCGAAGTTCGTCGCGGTCTTTCCTACACGTCGACGTCCTCGAATATAGACCAGAAAGCTTTTTCAAAGACCTTGTTTCTTCCGAAGACACATTTCCCCCTCTGGGTTGATCGAGCAAAGTCGGAGAAACCGTTCAGAAAGAGAACATGCGACGAACTCTATCAATGGCAGGTTGGTCGCATATACCACTCTTCCGGTTCATCTTGTTCAAAAGTGTTCGTGTTTCCCAGTCGCAGAACGCCAAAGGTCCATGGTTCGTGATGCACGACGGGCCACCACATGCAACCGGACACCTCCACATAGGCGCTACCTACTTATGGTCTGGCAATACCCCGTCGTTGACATTAGTTTGTCGGGCCACTGGCACGCCCTGAACAAGATCCTGAAAGACATTATCAATCGTTTCCATGTCTCTATTGGTGATCGCGTCCAGTCTCTCGGGGAACTAACATGAGAATAGCTACATCCCCTGGGTGGGACTGTCATGGGCTACCTATAGAGAACAAAGCTCTTCAGGATTTGAAGGTGAGCACTGTTCTAAGCGCATCAATCCCGACTTCCTACCACATTTCTTTGTTTTGGCATTAGGAAGACCCGCACACACTTCCAGCATCTACCATCCGTGCGGCAACGAAAAAGACCGCTGAACGAGAGATGGGGATCTAACGAGAATAATTCGAAAGATTGGGTATCATGGCAGATTGGAGCAATGATAAGCCAACCCATCGTACACTTTGTAATGACCTCCTTGGCATCATTGATCGAAGGTCACTGATTATTTCCAGATCACCAGTACGAGATGCGGCAACTTCGTATCTTCCAACAAATGGTATCCAGAGGTTCGTTCCTTGCCGCACAACAACCTGGCGACTTGCTGACCCACGGCGCTTGCACTCCAGGTCTCATCTACAGAGACTATCGACCTGTTTACTTCTCGCCCTCCTCGCGGTCCGCCTTAGCGGAAGCTGAGCCATATACAAGGACGACCATTCTCAAACTCTGTATATGTAGTGTTCACACTTGATTCTACCCATTCCAATACCCCTACAGGCACTGAGTGGGACAAGATGGCCCGACAAATCGGGAAGGAAACTATTCGACTGCCAGTGCTGGTTTGGACAACTACACCCTGGACGCTTAGAGTGCTAATATGGTATCTTGTTATGATCCTGGCTCAATGAAAATTTAAGGGTATCGCAGTGCACCCGGATCTCATTTATACCCTTGTACGGAGTCGACGACAATCCGGGCTTCTTGTCGTTGCGAAGGATCGGATCTCGGCACTCGAACATATCCTTGGTCCACATAAAGATATTGAAGTGATGGTTAGACTGCCAGGGTCGGGACTTGTCGGTCTGGGCTACAGAGGCATCTTCGCTACTGACATGCGCTGTGAAGGTTCCATTCCATCCAATCTAAGTATCATTCCGGCGACACGCGTTACTTCAGATTCTGGAACTGGGTTGGTGCAGTGCGCCCGCACATGGTGCAGAGGACTACCATGCTTTCCGTTCGCAGGGCCTTCTTAACTCAGGAATGCTGTGTCATGTGGACGGCGATGGTAAAATTTCGCAACGTGTGATGGATGTCATTCCTCCGGCGATAGGAGGGGAAGCACTTGTTGACTTAGAAGAGGTTGGAGAGGATCAAGCACAGATATCCCTATGACTGGAAAACGAACGAGCCCGTCATCGTAACGTGAAATTCCCATGCGGCTTATCTCACAGAATCCGAGTGCTGACCGCTTGTGATACTCACAGGGCGACGTCGCAGTGGTTTGCCGATTTGGAGGATATCAAAGACGATACAATGACTGCGCTCGAGGACGTGACATTCTTCCCGCCTGCCTGTACGTGTTCATCGTAAATCCCCACAAAATACTGCTAACATCGTTCTTCAACCCGCAATCGTCTTACACTTTTATCCAGTCTCGCTCGGAATGGTGCATCTCACGCCAGCGTGTCAGGGGCATTCCGATACCATCGCTGTATCACGTTCCCAGCGGCACCGCCGTCATCACTCCTTCCCTATCTCACATCCTACATGTGCTAGATAGAAAGGGTATTAGTTTTTGGTGGGGTCAACGAGTTCCTCGCTCCGGAACTCGTAGCCGAATACGGTGAGGCTGGATGGAGGAAGGGCACAGACACGATGGACGTATGGTTCGACAGCGGAACGAGCTGGTCTATGCTTGGCAATATAGAAGGAAAGAAACATCGTGCGGATATCTGTGTTGAGGGGGTCAGATCGACATCGGGGATGGTTCCAGAGTCAATTGCTGACTACGGTCGGTGCTACGGATGGCAACACGACGCCGGCGAGTCCGTACGGTACGCTAATCACGCATGGTATGTTGCTTGATGAGGGTGGAAAGAAAATGAGCAAGTCACTCGGGAACGTCGTCAGTCCGTTGACGGGCATCCACGGTGGTGTTGTAGGTTTCCGTTTTTTGGGCCACTGTCGGATGAGGCTGACGGTGCTTAGGACAAGAAGAAGGAACCAACTTATGGGGCAGACGTCCTTCGGCTCTGAGCAGCAACCGTTGAATACTGGCGTGATATGTCTATCGGCCCTACGGTGCTCGCCCAGACAGCGGAATCTATACGGAAAGATTCATGCTAGGGAATATCAGTTCCACGGTCTCGCGAGAGAGCTCAATTCACTGAAATATAGAAAAGAAAGACCTGGGTCTGGTTCGTGCTTCTTTGTACACTGATTAAAGGCAGCTTACCTCGAAGCAGGCGGAGCGGTACGTCATGAATGAACTGTATAAAACAGCTCTCAAGGGCTATGCGACGTATAACTTTCCTCGAGGTATGTCTTGCGTACTTGGCTACGTAAAGTACTGACGCAGCGTTCAAGTTATGGTTGCTTCAACGAAATTTGCGAACATTACGCTTTCGTCTTTATATATGATATTACAAAGGACGTCCTGTCACTGTATGCTAATGATGTTCAAAGCATCGAGCGCAGAGTAGTAATTGATACCCTCAAGCGAGTGAGTGTCTTCCATAGTGAAAATCGAGAAAGGTGTTTTACGCCACGATAGATTCTGCAAAGCATGACATCGATACTGGCTCCAGTGCTCCCCTACCTCGTGGAAGAGATCCATGCCCATTGTGGAACCGAAGCTTTGGCCGCTCTTTCTTCACGGAGAAATGGGAACCACTAGTATGAATGTTCATGATAATATTGGTGTACAATTGACATGTTCCTTGTTCCTACAACCAGAGTACCGAATGGGAGGATCATCAAGCTGATAAAGATACGGTCAACTTACTAACTGTGCGTGGTGCCGTGCTGTCGTTGGAAAAAGCTTGGAGAGACAAGTACGCGCTTGCACAACGATGTACGGATCACGCTAACATTGCCCCCAGGAATCTGAAGGGTGCTTTGGAGGCGCAAGTGGTAATCACCTTGTCAGCTGATACAAGAGGCAGTTATGACAATCACTTTAGGCGAATCAAGAACATGATCAGCGGAATTTTTAAAGACGCTCTTTTTTGTCTCCAACGTGACATTAACAGCGACGGTCGACGCGACATCAGCTTCTCCGGTATGGGGATATAGTGGTTCGCTCAGTATACCAGGTATGCAGAGGCATGATTATTTATTGTGAGCAGAATATTGACCGGTTCTCTATGCTCAGCGCTGAAATAGGACTCCACGGACATATACACGGCATGAGGAAGATGATCTCTGTTTGAGGTGCGCGGACATGATGGGAAAGCTTTGAATAACAAATTAGAGGTATATATACAATACAATGCGTAATATTGTCACCATGTGTCAGTGTGCAAAAAAGGAAGGTGTTACATAAGTATAGCAAGTCATTGCAACCTCGAACTTGTGATCCGGGGTCCGAAGGCTTGCAAATAACGATCCCAGGTATCACCTGCGCTTAATTACCTTTTCACTGCTCACTTGCGTGCTCAAGTATGTTAGACTTGGATGAAGATGACTTCCGAACTACCTCATTGAATGCCATTTGGGCGACCCACTGCCTTTGGGTTTGGCAGCCCGTCAGGGCCAGAGTCACCCACTATGGTCACCCCGACGACAGTAATAGCTGCTGAGAGAAGTTTCTTCAGTGCACATGCGCGAGGCGATTCGCTTGCCTCCGACGCCTCGTTTTTCGACCATGCCCCACGCCGACCGTTTGCACACGCTTCCCAGACTTCAGTCGCAACCACAACCACCTCTGCCTCCGCGGCTACGCCCCCCCATCCCACCGGCGCCACATTGAAGCAAACGAATGTCCCCAGCCCCCCACACCCCACACCATCAACCACGCCCTCCAACACCTGGTGAATCCCGTCCTTCTCGGTCTACGTCCCGCCCTTGTGGTCATTCTGCGGCCCTATCCGTTGGCAGTTACAGCCCACGTGTGTGTGGCACCGCACCAAAAAGCTGGATGGCTTGTTTCGAATATGGGATCGGTAAATTGAAGGTGCCGTCTCAAATTACTTTGGCTTGCCGACCTTGCAATGCTTACATCCCGTTCCGCAGGACAAACCGTATCGCATTCCCGTTCTGAATGGGGTAGTCCGCTTGATCTGGACATATCTTGATCGTTGTCCAGAGCCTGCGTCGACCAGCACATCAAGACTGGATAGGATCTTGAAGCATTTTTTCCCTACGGGTCGACCAAATGATTTGGCTTTCCACCTGAAGAATATCTCGAGCCATCCATCTGTGTCGTCCACTTTATTATCTCTCGTTACTTTGAGTATGTACACGACTTCTGCATGGAGCTCCTGCAAAAATCCAGGAGCGCCAACGGCACATTGGCCCCCGAACACTACCGTGACATGGCCTCGAGCGCGACGAACCGACACCAACTTGGCCATCCAGTGCGGACTTTTCGGCGATACCATCATGGGATGATTACCCCTCCCCTTCAGACATTCGTTCGCCTTCGGTGCTCTCGAAGCCTAGCATCCAGCATCATTGTCGACCGTTTTAGTGCGGCAACCTCCACCATTGCACAATCATGTTTCAAGGCAGTCGGTCACATGTCCTTCTTCGACAAGCAATGGTCACAGGCACGTTCTGCGTCTGGCAGCGCGTCATCTTTTAAAGAATCCCGGAAGGAGCTGTGGCGTATCCGAACCACATCAGCATCCTACAGACGTGTTATCAGTCATGGCCACGGTGCCTACACATCCCTTCCATCTCCCTTCCTAACGCGGTTGATATGCTTTTACGAGGCGTTGTGCATGTTGAGCCTCGGGTGGGCGAAGTTGTAGGGGCGGCTCTGAGAAGGTTTATGAAGGACGCGTCGTGTGCACCAACGGTGCTTAAATGTTTCATTGCGTTCTTGTTTGACCCCAGGAATGTCGAGCGGGAAGGGAGTGGCCACCGGATTCTCCTCGAAAGCGCAAGGTTATCGAATCTTCCCCGGGAAGTTGAAGCAGGACTCGCCTGGAAGCGACGTGCTTATTCTTCAACGGGCCGAGGAGATAGCACTCGGTGCACTGTTCCTCATTTCGTATGAATTGATGGCCGTCCGCTGTGTTGGTATCAAGCTTGTACGCTCTCGCTCATCCCCCTTTGCAAGGATTTCGCAGCGGAGGCCAACTTGACCAACGATCCCACTACTTTCTCGTTCCTATTTTCATCCTTATTCGAGAGTCACACGAGGAATGTCCCTTCCTGCAAGGTTTCGACGAATTGCTGGATCGAATCGAGTTGGATCGTCTTCAGCAGTGAAGGAGGTGCGAGAATCCCAACGCTCTTCTTCGGATCGCAGACAGCAACGTAGAGAAAGACCGCAAGATATGGCGCTTCATCTACCCGGCATTCATGCAGGCTTTCATGTCAAGCTGCGGCAAGCTTGTCCCCAATTGTAGGGCCATCGTCGAGGCTGCGACTTCGCGGTATCATCCAATTATTCTTCGACTTGCCGGGATATCTTCCGTGGGTCGTATGCAATCGCCCCGCTCGACAGACCGTGAAGGGTATAAGCTGGTGAAAGAGAACATGGCTCGTATCGACCAGTGGTACATCTGGACTAGGGTTCTCTGCTCAACTGCAGCGGTGTCGGACAATCGACCCGTGATGACACAGGCAGGCCGTGACCACACCCGTGGCCCTTCGGAATCAACCTTTGAGCGAGAAAGAATGTCGACGACGCGCCATTTATTCAAGCACCTGACGCCGTTCTTGGACGTGGACTACACGCCGTTTCGAGATGCTGCTGTGTTGTCCGTCAGTTCATTCCCACTTGAGGGGTATCCTCAACTCCTCGAGGATCTCAATCTCTTCACGTCTCGTCGATTTTATGACGAAAGTCGCACCAAACCAGGTTTGCATGCAATGGGGATCCGTCATCGTCGAGAAGCTCGTCTCCGTTCGGCAGTCAGTCGGATCTACCAGCTCACTGCTTTACATCTTCATTCCCTCAAGTCGACAAGCAAACAAGATGCTCTATCCCTCGCACTTAAATTTGTCACAAACACACAGGCATTCCTCCTCGCGCCCGAGAATCGTGATAATTATGCTCTACAGCGATTGCGGCGCCATTTCTGTGGACTGGTTGAGCGTCTTTTCGATGGTTTGGAAGATCTCCCTGAAGCCGATGGTACCTCGCTCAACATACATCTCTCCCTATACCGTGTGTGTGAAGAATGGTGCTTATATGGTCCACAGAGCGAATCAGCCAGAACAAGGTTTATCTTGATGCCTTAAAGGACCCCGAGGCGGAGACAAACGCTGGCGAGCGATTCCAGCACGAAACAAAGTTGTTGTCCCATGCAACTATCGGTGTGTCGTCTCTTTGTGTAAGTTGTGATTTATCCTGAACCATGACCCGCTTGCTGACATGTTTGTAGCAAAGGGCGTATCGTTTTTCTGACGCTGTTGAATCAATCTCTCCGATCAGTGAACGACCCATCTTGGATCCTCCTAAACCACTCGAGGCTTCTCAAACTCTGGAACGCATTCATGCTGTGTTTGAGGACGCACAAAGTTAGCCGTGAAATTTTACACTTGACATATCTGACTCGCTGTTTCTTTTCAGGAAAGCGTTATTGTCACTGCTCGTCTTGTATCACCCAAGCACGGATCTTCTCGTAGATGCCCTTTGCCGGGGGTTATGCGATGCCGGTACCACCGCCCTAAGCACCACCGCCTTCTTGGAAACCATAACAGACGTGGTCTGCGACGCTCCAAGCCATTCGATCACATTTGCGCAAGTTACTTGCCTTGTATTAGCAAGCCTGTGTCATCCCACTGTCACGATACAACGGCATGCATTCAACATTCTGGTGGCCATTCATGAGCAATCCGCTGGCGTGATCGCCATAGCCGAGTTTGAAACAATGGTGACCAACGATACCCCGAGCGTCTGTCTTCAGGCTCATCGACTAGTGGGCGAATGTCTTTCAGGGGAGCATCCAGAGCAGGCCTTCGATGTTCTCGCAGAGGCTACGGCACTTCTCTTGCGCGTCCATCGCCTTCGTAACGCAAGAGTTTGTCACCTCATGTTGCAAGGCTTGGAACATTGGATACCGAACCTCGAAATCACTGCTCCTGACACGCCAAAGTTGGCCTTGACCTCGAGGGGCAGCTTGGTGGTGAGTGTATCACTTGCTCGCTCTTACCAAGCGATTTAGCGATGCACAGCCAGAGCAAATCCGCCATTTGGGCTCGGCTAGTCGAGGTGCCAGATCCGTTACTAGCTGAACGAGCCGTTGCATCCTTCTTGGTCAACAAATCCCTCAAGGTCGCTACGTATGCCTTTGTCAAGTGCGCCTCAGAGGTCATCGCGTCTTTGTCTCGTTCAGCTACTGGAGTTCATATTTTCCAGAAGCTCTACAGTATTTATGGTCCATAAGGGATTCTCCCCACGGTTGAACACCGGCTCGAACAACCGAGCGAGCTCGAGTTGTGGTCTGACCTCGACATGTTATTCGCGGACGATCAGCCTCGCCAAGTCTTGGGTTCCGCTCAATATACAATGGTGTACGTTGGGTCTGTTTCACTGGAACGCATGTAGACGCACTACGAACAAATGCACATCATTCTCTCGGCAGTCTTCTCTCATATAGGTCACTGCTTTATCGATACCCTACGTCGAACATTGCCATATCCACAGCACCAAACGGTCTCTTCAGATCTTCCGGTTACTGAATGTTACTCTCTCTCAAGATGTCCTCGGGCATATACTTAGTCGTCTGTGCACCACCATAAATGACGACGAGGCCGAGCTCTTGCCCGAGGCGATCGTGAACGCGATGGCTGCGCAGCTTACGGACAAGGCGGACGATCCCATCCGCAAGGCTGAACGAGGCTTTGGCCAAGCTGATAGAAACCAGGTTGGAACAGGACGACGCCTGCAGGAGGGTTGTGGCAGTTCGAGCAAATGTGAGGACGTAGTATGACATTTGAGAGCAGTATGTACAAATGCCATGTTTCAGGACGAACTTGAAGTCGAACTGCTCGACTGGCTGGTTTGGAACGTGCGGCAGCATATCACAACATGCGTGTTTTTCTATAGTCTTTTGTCGTCATTGATCATGTTTGGTTTCAATCCCAGGACGCGGCCTTTCTATATACATAGCATTGTAATAATTCTGACCGGGCGAAGCTTAGATTTTGACACGTTCAAGTTTAATGTCACATGACCCGTGACTCTGACTCTGTCACTCGGAGTCCCGCGTCGGACTCGGCGATGATCACCAACTCCATCGACAATTACTAGTGCAAGCTACTCTTCAAACGTTATGACGGTAACTTACCTCTGAACACCAACAAGGGAAGATCAGCCCCGAGTCTCAGCGGCAGTCGCTCAGGTCTGCCCATCACCGTGAACCATCTGCGACCGTCGGAGGGTGATGTTCACGAACTACGTGGGGTACCCACTTGGCCTTCACAGCTGGGGAGGTACTCACGACGGAATCCGACGGCATTGGAGGTCAATTCAGAATGGCTTTTGGAGGAACACGAACGGTCAGATGGGAATAGAAGGTCACTGTTTGGTTTCGCCTGATTCTACTAGAATTATCTCTGACAGCACTATTACTTCCAGCGTCTGGGTTGGAAACTGGCAGATATTGCAGCATCCGTGTGGTCTAACCTATTTTTACAACCCAACGCTCGTATGTATATGGTCTTCGTATACCTGGACCACGTTAATTCGGTGGTCGGAAAACGGATATAGTGCCCAGGTGGGTTAGTTTTCCCCTCGCTGATCGTTTTTCGCATGTAAACATTCATTGTAGCTCGCGTATACTCCGTCTGCACGGTGATTCAAGACCACTGATTCAATCGACCTGAACCTAGGAGATTGCACGATCTGGGCGGTATGGTGCGTTTCTAATGGAAGATTGGGACCTTATTTACGAGCTGGGTGAGTGAAAAACCATTCAGCCTGCTTCGATTCTTATTTTAACTTCATTATACGACAAAGTCAATACCCTGCATCGAGAGCTCACAGTGCCCATCACGGTGAAGTTCAGAGTGTTTCCTACCATTGAAATTACCGTCGAGTGTGCGCACATGCTCGAGGGGCGGGTGCACAAATCCTGGCTTGCCATGGTCGTCTTCACGAACGGCGTGGTCAAAACATCGGACTGGCAGATTGGGCCAAGATACGCGCTGTCAAGGAGGCCGTTTCTGTGCCCGTGTTTTCCAACGACAGTATCTTCTGCCGTTCTGTTCGCGCCTGCAAGTATGGGCGTTGGTGTAGATGCCAAGACACGGCCAGCTTCAGGTCCGTCGCCGTCCCGCTCGATTTCTACGCTTCCTAACCATGTCCAAGTTTCTGTCATCTCCATCTCCGTCGCTCTATAAGCCTTCATCGTCATATCCTTAGGCAACACCCCGTAAGTCGAACCTTGTTTCATTCGTTTGCACCTTGACTACGACCTCTCCGACAGTGACTGGCGCCTGGGTGCCCCTGCTCCTCGCGTTCGCACTTGGAGGCGCCTCCGCCGCCCTCCGCTTCCTCGCCTCGTCGTCCCCCCTCTAGATCCTATCTTCACTCTTCGCGATATGCGCCAACGTCGGGTTTGGCACCTCCGTTGTCGACGACTCGTTGCGATGAACGCCTATCTCCCCCGACATGACTCCTATGATTCGGCAGGTCGTCGAGCAGATCATCCAGGACATACCCCGAGCATTGGTTGATACAACTACTGGTCATCTCCATGATACGGCCATGCAACTGGCACCTTTCGAAC
>JBBPOY010000082.1:0-21857 GCA_038091675.1 Leccinum proliferum | reverse complement strand
TCTCCGAGCCGTTTGTAACGATTGAAGAAATAGCTTGTGATGTTGTTCAACGACTTTGGTCGAACCGGGTGCCCTGACGGGAGAAGGTCGAGGGCTTATCTCCCGAGGATGATGATCTCATTGAGGTCCGTTATATCCCCAAGCCGTCTGTAACAATCTGAGAGATAGGCTGCGACATTGCTCAACGACGTTGATCAATCCGGGTGCCTTCCGAATTGAGGTCCGTAATATCTCCAAGCCTGTCATAACGATCAGAGAGATACAGTACAACATTGTTCAACGATCTTACTTGATTCCGGTGCCTTGACGGGCAGAAGTTGAGAGCTTGTCTCCCCAAAGGTTGATGACCTCATTGAGGTCCGTTATATCTCCAAGCCGCTTGTAATGACTGGAAAGATGGGATGCGACATTGTTCAACGATGCTGATAGATCCGGGTGCCCTGACGGACGAAGATCGAGGGCTGGTCTCCCGATTTGTAACGAGTGGAGAGACAACTTGCGACATTGATCGAGCCGTGTGCCCCGATGCCAGTGGGAGAAAATCGAAGGCTTGTCTCCAGAGGATAATGGTCTCGTTAAGGTCCGTCATATTTCCAAGCCAGTTGTAATGATCTGAGAGATAGGCGAATTGAACACGTAGACAACCTGCAAGTTGAGGCAGCGACGATGACTGTTGGGATGATCTGGTGGGCACAGGACGGGTGTCATCAACTGATGTAGTATGAAGGATGATTGGCGCCTGAAACGCGAATATTGTTTATTGGCGGTTACGACAATGGGGAAAAGAAATTACCTTGATTTCACAGCATTCTAACGCATCCCAGCCTATACCACGGAACCAAGGATGATCCAGGACATCCTGCGGACCGCCAATCATGTTACCGAGACGCTTGGTACGATCGGGGTGCAATGATGCCTTGATGAGTTCTTTCGATAGACGATCCATGGCGTGTGGCCAGTGGATGACCCCCCGTAAAATTTTCTCGTAGATGATACCGTACGCCGTCTCATGGAAAAACGAAGGATATCCAACAAACATCGCCCACCAATCTGCGGCCTTGCCATGACCCTCGGACTGGATAATTTCTGGGGCGAGGTACTCCGGTGTACCACACAAGGTCCACGTACAATCGTCGACAATTTTGGCAAAACCGAAATCGGTCAAGCGGAGGTATCCGCGGGGAGGTTTTCGGGTTTGAGATCCCGGTACTAAATGACATTGAAGGTATGCAAGTATTTCAGCGCAAGGATAATTGGCAAGGTAAAACCGCGTGACGTCGGGAGTGATGAGTGAAGAGTTCGCCACCAGGGACATAGGGCATCAGCATGCAGATGTTTAAACTGGTCGCAAAGAGGTCCACGACAAATGGATACCGGACCCGCGACAGAATGTAGCGTTCGGTATTAACACCTGGCGGAGACGGTTAATTTCAACCTTCCGAAGAACCTTCATGGCAAAAATGCTCTGGGATCCATGTGTCGCCGACTTGAGATGGACTAGGAGAACGCGACCAAAAGTTCCTATGTTTAGAAAGAACAATGAGCAAAGCTTAAACTGAGAAGCAACGATGTTTACCCGATTCCTCTCACTTCAAAATCCGTTAATTTCAAAACCCCTGATTTCTCGACATAGACCTTTTCGTTTTCAAGGGAACATGCAGGCTTCGGGGGTGGGATGATGGCTAGCTAAATATCGCGATGTTGCCGGTGGGGATAATTCGCCTGTCGCATGGGAGCTTGGCATAATTGTGGCTGGGATTCTTGAGTTTATGGTTTCTCTGGATATCGTGTCGGTGCCTGACCCAACATCATAACATCGTTTAAACCAACACGAGTACCATCTTCGCTATGACCGGGAGGGACAGGAGGAGTCATGAGGACTTCGTAGATGATTGACAGTATGGGCATCGATGTGGCAGACTGGGGTGCGGGTGCATGGAAATGATCCATGATTTGATTCTATTCTGAGGTGCCTGGACGATCTGGGGAGGGGAGTGAAGGAGTGAGTCAAAAATTAAGGATAAATGATGAGAACAAACGAAAACGGACAGATATGGCCTTGTCTGACTGTTTCAGCCGTGAAAACGGTGTAGTACTTGGAGACTGCCAAGCCAACTTGAACTGGTTTGCTTACGGGGCCTTCTTTAGCCGCTGAGAATGACTCTGGGCGACATCGAGCAAGTAAAACCTTCCGTTACTTTTATCGCGAAACACGTCGCATCCAAGGTCATGGTGGGCTTGTCTTGCGAGGATGACGGCTCCATTGAGATCCGCCATATCCATATCAACAAAACGGTCGTAACAATTGCAGAGATAGCTTGCTGCATCTAAGATCTTCGAACGACACTGATAGACCCGGGTGCCCTGACGGGCGAAGATCGAGGACTTGTCTCCTAAGGGCGATAGCCTCATCGAGGTCCGTCATATCTCCAAGCCGCTCGCAACGATTTTGCGACATTGTTCAATGACATTGATTGATGCGGGTGCCAACGGCAGAAGGTCACGACTTATCTCCCGAGGACGATGGCCACCTTGAAGTCCGTCATATCTCCAAGCCTGTCGTAACGATGGAAGAGATAGAGTGTAGCATTGTCGAACGACACTGATCGACCCGGGTGCCCTAATGAGTAAAGGCCGAGGGCTTGTCTTCCGAGGATAATGGCCTCATCGAGATCTGTCGTATCTCCAAGACGGTCGTGACGCTTGGAGAGATGGAGTGCGACATTGTTCATGGTGTCCTGACAGGCGAAGATCGTGGGCTTGTCTCCCGAGAATCCTGTCGTAACCGTCAGAGAGATGCAGTGCAACATCGCAGGTTGATCGATTTTGATGTTCTTCCTGGGCAAAGCTCCGGTGCTTCTCCTGCAATACATGACCCCTCGACGTCCGCCATCACTCCTAGGTAATTTTAACGACTCCAGAGATGTGTGGCAAGCCGAGTGAGCTCCATCCTTGGTCGTGACTGGGTGGGCAACGATCCAGTGTTTAGCTATCAAGGACGAAGTGTCAGTGACAATGGGTGAGTCGGAATGGGAGACGCACCTTTATAGCGGCTGAGGCTGACCTTGAGGATTCTGATGGGATGGGTGCGTAACTGTGACGGACAAACTGTTGCGCGCGATGAGCCAAGTGGCCGCCGAGGAATGGGTCGATGACGTCGTTTACAACGACTGCAGTCAGCGCGACGAAGCCGACCGTTGTATCGAGTAGCTTGAGCGCGGAGAGATACAACAACTGAGGACAAGGAACGCCGTGATCGAATGTTAATGTTGAAACGGCCGCAAACGGGCCGCGGGCGCTGCCAGTGGGTGGTTTGGGTGGTCACGTGGGGAGCGGACACCAACTTGCCCTGACACGGTTGTTTCCGACGTTCGAGCTCCGCGTTAAGTCCAAACTTGGACCCAAGTACTACGTATACGACGAATGGATGGTTCACCAGTTACACAAACAACCCCCTTGTCGTGGAGGAACCTGGACTCATCAGTCAGTAGCAAGCCAAAGCTTGTTGCAATGAATGAACTGTACTTGGTTTGCAAGACGTTGGAGCTGGGGAGATAGTTCTGTTTCGTAGTGAATGGAACAGTCGGGGTTACCGAGAAATGACCGCCCTGTAGCATATGATGTAAGCGGAGAGTCACAGTGGATCAGACGATGACTCGATCGAACCTTGTCCTTGTCGAGGATCCGAGCGAACACGGAAGGGGAATCAAAGTTTGGAATACAGTAACTTTCCACTAGATGCAAAGAATGGGTGTCACAGAGCCAGATGACGCGCCACAATCCTAACTTGTGCAGATAGGGGACTCACCAGAACCATCCACACTAATCTACAGAGGTTCGTTAGGCATCAACCACGATACAGAAGAATCAGAATCAGATATACCAGAGCTGCAGTCCTCAGATTACCGATCCTGGAATACAGTTGAGGAGTCAGCTTTGTCAATAAGGGAGAGAAAGACACACATACAGGCCGTGATCAGCGATCGGGTGCTTCCGATCAAAATGTGTTTCCCCTCAAATATCTTGTGTGCTAACACGGCCTCTATTCGCTACGCGAAGAGTAATCAGTTCAGGGAGTCCTGTCAACGAGTCAGGCTTCCTCTGGTTGCGACGATTGCTCGGTCCGATGCCGAGCGGACCATTCTCTCGCTCTTGCCCTTCGAGCTTCCCTCACAACATCTTCATCTCCAGGGCTGCCATGTGTGCACGGGGTGTCCGCGACATGTTTCGGCGCATCTGTTTGTTCGTCCACTGACTCGTCTTCATCGTCGTTATCACTGTCTCCATAGCTAGCGAGCCCTCCAAGAAGCACGGGAGCCGTAGAAGGACAGGCCTTTTTCGCCTCTTGCGTTTGCTGTTGCTTCGCTCTCTCCTTTTCTGTTCTCCAAACTCGAGACCAGCGACCTCTTAAAAAGGCAAACCTTTTGTCAGTGCTGTGATTGGCCAAAATCCTCATCTCCAGCTGAAAAGAATTAGGGGACGAAACGATATGAGAGGCAGTCCTCCGAATGAGTTCTCTCTGTGCTTCGTCAGGCTGTACGTACACCTGTAAGAGGAGAGCGAGAGAAAGACAATGCAGGTATGATACGTCACCTCTTCGTCACTACCACCCCACGCAAGAGCTCTCAGTCTTTCTTCTCGGCTACGGTCGATCAACCTGCGCCGCTTATCACGGCGATAATCCTCGAGCTCATCGGGAGCGAAGAAGAACATATCTTCAGAGTCTGAAGGAAGGTCCGACCACCCGCTCGGGGGAAGCGGTCTGGCAGGCAAGCTTTCCGATCGGACGTCCGAGTCGGGTAGATCATCCAGCAAAAGCCGTACATCGTACCTGTATCGGAAATGGTGAGGCCAATGTCGGTGACAGGAGTAGAAGAGAGAGACAAATCATTCCTGAGGACGACTGTGAGTCATGTGCTGCCAACTAAGTACATTACTCCTTCCTTTGTGGTCCCTTCAACATTGTGGCCTACATTCCCACCAACCGAACGCTGGAAGCTCGTGAACAGACGTACCTATCTAACCATAACGAGGATCGGTTGGACGCTTGTCCTTTTTCAACATCGCAGCTCGTCGCAGTCCCATGGATTTGGACGGAGAAGATCGGCGGAGTACTCGTAGCAGCTTTGCTACCACATATGACCAAGGGCTGGCTTTCGGCGCCGATTCTCCTCTGTGGCCTTCTATAGGTTCTGTTCCCGACCTCCCTCCAATGGCTCAAGTTCGCGAGCGCAACTCCGTCTTGATGTCTACCGGAGGTGCAGCAGCGCGCAGGGAGTCTCTGAACAGTATGCTGAGCAACGGCAGCGACTCAGACGCCCAGTACTTGATCTGTTCAGCAGACCACAATATCTCAGATCTCCCTTCGCCCATGTCGGCTCGCCCGTTCTCGCCTTCTGAGTCCTTTTCCTTTCCCAAACCGCCCGCACCTCCGACAAGCAACGGTAACTCTTTCGGCATTGCGTCTCTTCGTTCGTCTTCGACTACCCTGGTCAACCTCGCTGCGCCTTCTCGTGCACTCACGACACCTCCCGTTCATCATCAGGCATTGATCCCAAGTGTTGCTGTCTCGCCCTCCATCGCAGCACACAAGGATTATTTCATCAATCCCTTTTCCGATCCCTTGAAACCTGAGGTTACCGACGTCGAGGTCATCCATCGTTCTTTCGACCCCTCGCTAGACGACGAGCTCGCGGTTCGTCCGGGCGTCCACGTCCACGTTCTCCGTGTGTTCGACGACGGATGGGCGTTCGTGGAGAAGTCTGCACGTACCAAAGGGGAGCGTTCCGACCAGGGCTTGATTCCTATCGACTGCCTGAGAGATGGCAGTCAGATCCCCCCCCCGTCTTCTTTGCTCTGTGAGGGGGCTTGTCCGATGTAGTGCACTTCAGAAGGGAGCCAATACGACGTGAGTCTGGGACGACGTGGTTCCCCACGTACACACGGCGGAGCTGACGTCGAGCGGACAGATGACTGAGCCGAACTAACGTAGTGCTGGCTAGATGTGCTAGAAGACTCTCGTTACTACACTACCCCCCATCTAACACTTCTTTATTTTCTTTGGAACGACGCTCGCTTTTTTAGAACGGATGATTCAACGAACTCCTTCAATTTTTATTGAGTCTCGCCATTCTCTTCGTGTCCCACGTACGTTTGCATGGTTGGTCTGCAATTTACATGACTGAGAAATCCCTTCAACTCGATACCCACCCTCATTTCTGTCAGTTTATTCTACATTTTTATCCGACCTTGACACGCTCGCTCCCTTGAATATTGTCGTTTTCTTTATTTCTGTCAGTCTGTCATTCATACTTTGGGACAGCCCATTCGATCATCTCACGGATCACGGTCTGAGGTACCGTCTTTTGAATCAGGACTTGGAGAATCCGGACTTTTTTGTGAAGTATTGTATGTCATGTTTTATTGATTCATCTCTAGGCTCCAACACTCTTCTGCATTCGTCTTCACTGTTACCCTCCCCTCTCTGTTGTTTACCATAGGCCTCACCGACGTTTTAGTCTGCACTCTTTTCCTATCGTATGTCATGGGCTTGTTTGCCGAAGACGGAACCTGGCAGGGACTCAGTACTTGGCTCGACTGTTGAGTGCCAGCTATGTCTATCTTATCTAGACGCTCTGGTGGACCCCATCGGATGAGACCAGATTTCGAATCATTGCTGGCGGCCAATATGGCTGATGGGTCGCGACACTCGAGCAAGTTTCCGGATAATACGCGCGGCCCATGAATGATGTCTGCTTCGTGAGCTTGAATATAAAGACAAGGATCGAGAGCAACGTCATCGGAATTTTGGGCGCTGAATGTTTGCTGAGTAACATTGTGTACAGACAGTCTGTTCCGACCAGTCCCAGTGACTCAGTGTCTTTCGCGCTTTCGCGCAGACTCATCACAGCCAAAATTCTAGTTGACTTAGGCTTATTTTGTCGAAGGCATCATTTTGCAAAATACCGAATGTAATTTCCATTACCCTTTTCTACCGCTGACACCGTACAGTCATGTAGTTCATCTTCGCCCCCCTAGAGACGCTCCCGCTGGTCTACTGATTTTCAAATTGATACAGAATAGGGCACACACCACTATCAAGGAAAATAAATTCTCATTGGCCATCAAACCATGTTCATGATAACCCGGAACCCTCGTATGTGCTGCAATTCATAGGTGTCGTATCAGCGTTTTTGATGGCCATCCCAGACACAAATATCCCAATTTACACGAGGCACAAGCTAAACGCGTTCGACCTTTGATAATTAGTAGTATGGCCCCGCAATGGTAATGCAATTCTTTGAACCAAGTCGACCACTAGGTCGAACTCCACATCGAGATAACGTACCATGTCCACAAACGTACTGATGAATATCGTAGACATAGTCTCGACTGTTAGCGACTGCAAACAGTGCGTGTATAAGGAGGACACACCGCTATTTATTTATACATGCGGTGGCATGTGCCAGTGGTAACGTGACAGCGTGGTCGAGTACTAGGGCCCAGGGGGTGACTCGGACGTGTCAAGATAACGAGGAGGCCTAATAATGTGGATCATACCGAATGTTCTCATCCTTCCTTCGTCACGCTCGGGGCTCAATTCCAAGTCATTCCTTGAGATTATACTTGACATGGAGCCTACGTGAATTTTCTTGACAGCCAGTTTTCTTCGCCAACGACATCCTTTTGATCATGATTAGCCTGGGGATTTAGTGAGCGCAATGTAATGCGTCCCCGGTTAGTATCAGAGATATTCCACCAACCAACATCTGAAGTTGCCAAGGTGGATGAGCAGTCGTATTTGAGAAAGGATTGCTAGAAGTGGTGCTGGAACGTGCGACATAATCTGGTAATCCGGGGGTAAGTCGAACTATGGAAAAACGGTGCGTAACGTCTATCCCGCTGACCTGAGGTTGACCGCGGCTCAACGAAATTCGGTGAGCTCGGATGCAGCCTGAGCAAATTAGGTGCCGCTCGAGCTGCGCAAGGAGCAGTGGCGGGCTCGAGAGCAGGTGATTTAGGGATTACATGAAGGGCGATTAGAAAAGTATCAGGACAACTTGAAGTACATATCATTGATGAATTACATAATACTTTCAAGAGCTCCGAGTCCCAGTGATTGTTAACATAGACATTCGTCACCCAGTCTACCTTTGTCCTAGCATTCACAAGCAACCACGTCTCAAAGAGGACTTTCTTATCACCCGTCCGAGTGCGATACTTACGGTGCGGTGAGCACTCGATATTGCATAATATCCTAGGCCTACTCCGAGTTCTCGTCAGAATCCGTCCTGACCTTCGCGTCAGGGCCGGACTTGGGAGCGTCCGACGTCGTCCTAGTCTCCTGTCGTAGCTGGTCCAAAACGCATTTGTGCTTGAGCAGTCCGAGGCCGCAAGCGTCCCGTTATCAAGCCCCATACTTTCAACTCGGGATCTCAGGGGACGCCGTGACAGGCGTATGTAAATGGGGGATACAAATCTGGCTTGTGCAACGCGTGAGCGGTGAGTGGAACCGTGCGAGAGAGTGGTTCTTGTCCTCACTTTTTTTGGCCTAGACAATAATTCTCGATGACCTGTGACCGAGCATGAGCTCTCCGTCGGATGGATTTTCATGAGACGCAATCAGGTCGTTGGTGCGCTTTTCTTGTATGCGCGTATCGTTCGGATGGAGTGGATACCTTTTTCGAAGGGGTTAAGGGACCAGTGACGGATAATCTGGCGATAGACCTTACCTGATTCCTAAAAAATCGCCGAATTTCTCAGACATGAGAATATCCGTGCTTGTGGAAATGCGATCGAGGTCAGTTTTTAGGGAGCACTCTGGGGTGTGCGTGTTAAAAAGAGGCTTGTTGTGTGGGAGCGTCATCGAACGAGTCCACCGTGTACTGGAGCCTCAGTGAGTCGAGGTCCCATGTTGTTTGTCGTCGCCGATCGTGGTGAGCAGGGCTGGGCAAGTATGATTAAGTCCTGCCTTTAAACTTCGTACCCGTAGAGGTGGCACTGCGTTGTGTCTCGAGGACGTTAGGCATGACTGGCTCCTAGAGTGGTCGTTAAGAAGAAGTACAAACGCGCACGGGGACGCACGAACCTCACCTTCAGCAACGCTCTCCCAAAAGAGTCTTCTGATAACAGTGTCTAGCCTCGTTGTTACCTTCCGCCTCGTCTTGTAAATCAGACTCGACAACGTCAAGCAGATGCTCCATCCCCTTCGTGAAGCCAGCTTGTAGGGGGTCTGATCTGTTAAAATCAACTTATGTTAGCGCGGGCGCTCGTACGTCCGAAAATGAGTCAGGGTCGAGATGAAGATACCTTTTTCTTCCATGCCTTTTAGTTTTAGTATCACGTCAACGCGCTCGATACTGAGGCGATGTCTAGTTGCAAGATCACGGACGGAATTTAGCTCGGAGTCGATCATGTAGGCTCGATATAACCGTGTCCTGAGACTATCTGAGAGCGGGATTGGTGGTTTAAATGACGAGTTCAGAGGAAATGGCGCAGGCTGTACAAGTGATGAGCCAATGCCCGCCAAGTTGCGCCAACACATACAAAATTCTCTTCACCACGTCACGACCAAGCCAATTGCGCAGAGAAGAACTTGAAGGGTCCTTGAAAGAACGAATTCCGGACTCGTTTGTTTTCTTTTCGCCCGAGAGAAGCCAACGATCGAGCTCTTCCTCTTGCGTGCTCTCGTTTGCATCAGTTTCGCTCTCTGCGGTCTCATGCTCGGCTTCTTTGGCTCGACGGCTCCCCGCTGCCAAGTTGGCACGCTCCCTCACCGATTGTCAGGGTAATCTGCCGACAAAGGAGTTTGCTGATGGAAAGAGAGTCAGTCGAACCTCATACTGCACGCGCGTTAAGTTTAGTAACCTGGACGGTGTGTCGTACAAACGAGGAAGCATTTGGTTCAAGGACGAACCCGCGGCTGCCCAGTAACAGTCGTTTGAGTATCACGTCACGTGATATTCAGGGTCTGCCTTGCTGCATCCGAGTCATCATCTAGCGTAGTGCTTAGCATCACAAGTACTACTATGAATATAAACCACCTTGAGGATGTCAAGATTCGATACAAATAAAGTTGAATTTCCTACCTCCGATCCATTTCTTTCATCCATACTTTTCCGTTATTTCAGCGTCAAGAATATCTCTATTCCTTCAAGCATTCCGTTCAAGTTTAACGTTGCTTGTGACTTTTTCTTGAGAAGGGTACCGTCATCTAGAGCAGTACCCGCCGACGGAGTCATATCAGCAGAGCTTTTGGAAATGGGTGCTAAGCTGAGAACATCATCCAACTTGAAGTTCGAAGCGACGAGGTATCGTGTTCATCGATTCATTCGCCTACCATCTGATTTGGCCTTCAAGTTCAGGATGATGATTCAGAAATCGACGAGCACATATACACGCATTATTTGTCCCTGAGATACGAGAACTGGTGCGCAGCACATTATCTCGGTGGCAAATTCACTGGTGAGGTATTTGGCGTCATGACCGTGGCAGCTCAACGGACGGGTCCGCCTTGGATGACCGCGTCTTGATCCTCCCGGGCGAAGTTGATGGTCAAATAGGGTATGCGGCATCCGCTTGAAGTACCAGTACTACTCCGTGACTCCTCGTGTGACATTAACGTGATGTACTACTTACTGCGTGTCTACTAGCACCTATCCGGAGACGACAACAATGCGATCAGGATGTTTCTTGTGAGGATAAAAAGGCATGCCGGCGATGTGCCAGCGGTAGTCATAGTAGGCCGTCGTGCCAGCTTGAGACTCGTCCCGGGAATGTTGGTCAAATGTTTTCACAACTTCAAGTTTATTCAACCTCAGGCTTAGTAACAAGAACTTGAACCATGGCGTAACTTACAGTAACAGTTATGCTCCATGGACCGCTTCTGCCAGCGCCAGACAATTTCGGGTGGTGCACTGGCAACACCGCCCAGGCCCGCTGAACGTTGAACGCCGGCCCGAGTAGCCTTCTTGGCCTTCAAGTTGCGGCGTCACGGTCACGGTCTCGCCTCATCATTGCATCACATCGTCTCTATTTATCCACCCCAAGTATCATATAGGCATTTGTCGTACCTAGCTTTAAAAAAAACTTCTTCCGATATACCTGCGTCAAGGTCCGATAAAACGAGCGGTAGGTTGATGCGATGGATCATTCTTTCCCGTCTGTCATGAAATGGACAGGGACAGGCCATAATGTTATGGTGTAACGGTGAACGAGGTCAGTCGACATCATCTGACAGGTACTAGACACCAATATGTACATACAGAACTTGAATCCGCTGGTCGAGCGAAACACTACCAACCAATGAGTTCATCGTCTTATGGAGCGCCAACGCCGCGCGCGGGTATGATTCAGGTGTTCCAACCTATCCACCAAATTCTCGTAAAACTTGGACGCGATCTTGTTCGTCTGTGCGTCGTCCAGGCCCACGTCATTGCAATCACAGACCGAAACCCTGCAAACTGTATCGCCGAGGCCAGGTGGATTACCTCGTCTGGACTCTCCTCGTCTCCGACCGACAAGAAGACAGGTAGGCAAACTCCGGGTTCTCCAACTGGGATCCTATGAAGCGCTCGACGGTAAGGCAGCCGTCATGAAGTCCAAACGCAGAGTCAAAGGGAGGAAACACACTCGCTGCTCGTCAGCTCCTTCGAGACTTTGGATACACTCGGTTTTGGACTATCAAGGTGGATGAATGTCGCCAGACCCTACGTTTTTGGTGCATGGAAATCATCATTGATGGGATCATTCTGTGTCGTACGGGAAGTCAGAGTGAGCGTAGAAGAGATGTACAACTGTAAAATGCCTTTAGACCTTCCTATAGGGACCAGCTGCGCCAGTGTCCAATGGCAGAAGGTCGAACTCAAACAGTGGGAGGAATCACCAGACACGTGAGCCAGGTGGAATTGTTGTCTGCAGAAAATCGGCGATCGGAGAAATGTCCCACAGGGTTCTTTCAAGTTGTCCACACCCTTTGGCGCCGTCTTCAGCTCGTCGTCTCAACCGAAAATGCTCCGACGCTTTCCCTCTGGGTGTGGACGTGGTCCGCCGAAAGATGCTACGAACTCGGGCTCTTATATGACCTCGCGAAAACGGTCCGAGTGCTTTATATGATTCCTTTGCAAGAGGCCACGCCCGAGTCATCGTTTGATATGTCGTGCAACCATGGAAGTCTTACCTTACCAAGTGGAGTTCAAGTTCGTTCTTGCTTGGACACCACGCGCCAGTAGCAAGCAATTTGACGTTCGTGGTTCATCAGTGATTGATGACCTCCTCTACATCTGGATCTCTGCAGCCACTCCCAAAACGTGCGCCAATGAATGCAAAAAGATAACCTTGAGCGGGTACTGTGATGTAGCAGCTTGAGTTGTGTCCTTCTTCCCCTTCGGTTACTGTTTCTTCCCTCGACTGCGCCTGGACGCTCATGTGAGCCATTCTGGAGTGTGGAGGACGATGCGACGTCGGTAGTGAGGGTGTGTCGGTGTGGATGTAGTGCTCGCAGAACTTGGGAAAAGCGAGTGTCAAGAGAGTGGTGGTGGAGCATATGGCGACACGACCTCGGCTAGAGCTATGTCGTTGAAGCATCGGCCCCGAGCGTGACTCGATCCCTTGTCAAATTCGGATATCCACTTTTCACTGGGAATTTGAAGGCTACTATAATATGTCGGAAAATTGCCACGCGCGGGTGGGCGTGCGATACAGTCCTTTCAAAAAGCACTTTCAACAAAAGCAACGTAGCATTGCAAGGATGGATCAGAACGAGAATCTAAGTGGGTGTGTAACCGGATCGAGCCATGGCATTCTGCACGTCCTACTGCTAAAATCAAAAGTCATCCACAATCCGCGGTATCATCCTCCCATCCATACGTTTCAAGATAATCTTCCAGGACAGACTCCGACATCGAGTCGGAATCGCTCAAACTGTCGGATTCCGTATCTGAGTGCGTTGAACTATTTTCATCGGACTCTTCACTGGCATGTTCGTCACAAGGTAGCAAAGTACCAGAACTACCTGGAATTGAATTAACGGTTAGTAATAATACACCCAATCGTAGGTACATCACAGATGGATATACCTGGAATACGACTCGAGCTATTGATGTTGTCGTGAGTGATTGGGTATGTGTCCGAAATTTCAGGTCTCAAAACATGAGAGTAAGTGTGCCCAATGCCGAGGCCCCAATGATACCTCATCATCATGTCACGGTCAACGAAGCTAATCATGGAGAGTCAGCCATGTACATGAGTCCTAGCTGCACATAATTCGCACCGGTTAATGTAGTAGCGCTTCCAGTCGCCAGAGTCTTGAGCACACGATGACGTGGCGATGCCATCGGGATGCAATATATCATCAGCGAAAGAGGGTATTATATGGCAAGCGCGCAGAACATTAGCTGGATCCACGAAACCGAATGCATCATCTTCCGCCATCGGGACAAATCTTGCGGTGTCGAATGCTAAATGTTGCCATCCTGAGGGGCGGTCCTCTAATACTTCAAACCACCGCACCCAAAGGAATTCAATACGTCGTGATTGATAATCCCTGGACCCTGGACCGGTGTACATGACGTTAGCATGGAAAATCCCCAAAACCCGAGCATAGCAAAAGGGATGGGGTCCATCTGAGCACGATAATAGCATCACATCACGGTGGTCAGTGCGCGGGTTGACTGCGTCGGATTCGCGCTGAAGGTCATAGGTAGTGTAGTTAACTCGGAGTAATCTGTGGCGGTAGATTCTGTTGCTTTTGAAGATGACATCAGTCAACTTTGTAGGCGAGTCAGTGAGAGCATCATTCCCAAGTTCCATATTCAATGAGACCTCTGAGTCATGGGATGGGTCGGTGCCTCGATGAATGGCGAGTATCCGAGGCAGGATATGCGCCCTGAGCTTTGTTATGAAATCCTGGAAACATGATGAATATGATGTTCCATTTATGATTCATGGAGAAGACAAAACTCACTTTCATCGCCGGATCACCCAGGTTGTTCTGCACAAATGTTGCAAGTTGCTCCGGGAGATTCTGAGACTGGCCAATAACGTGATGGCATTCTGGTGTATGAGGTACCGGGTCTGTCATGTTTCGTGAGCGAAGCCTGGCGCGAATACTGCGAATGCGTGCTTGTCGGCGTTCAATGGATGCTATTTGTGACGTGTACTCCTTCTGGCTGGTCCTTTTAAAGCGCGATTTGCTCGTCCTATGTTCCCGCTCTCCCTAAATAGACCATGGGTATCAAAATGACCTCGACACAGATTAGCGCTTACCGGTTGTGTTGAATAGGAATCAGTAGTGCCGAACACCCGAATATGTGCAGGATAATCAGCAAGAGCGTGGAGCTTATACGTTTGAAGATTGAGCCCCTTTGGTCGGCGAGCGCTACCGTTTTGAGACTGTCCCGCGGCAACTGCCTTCGGATTTTGGCGTTCTTGGCGTCTTTTGCGCGCATCGGCTTCACGGCGTAGTTCCTTGGTTGGATAGGAGGGGCAAGTATCAGAGACAAATCTGCGGAGATAGTTAGCAAGGTCCTTAGTCACTTGTCCCAAAATGTTGAGAGTTTCGTCCGTGTGTAAACGCAGTTTAGCAAGCCCGTGCCAGTGACAGAGCACAAAAAGAAGCTGCATGACTTGATGGTTGTGGGGGTCTCGTAGTAACCCTGCGAAGACTGGGACCGAACACTGGACATAATATTTCAGCAACGGACGCGAAGAGGTGGAAAAACAAACCTGTAATATATCCTCGAAATCCCGTGCAGCTAACTTCTTCAACTCGGAGACATTCTTATGAAAGCGCCGGATGGTGTCGCGGCCAAAAGAGGGAACCTTACGATAACTTCCATACGAGAGTTCAATAGTGTATCGAAATAAATAGAACTGCTTACCGACTATCAAGCTCAGCGAGAGAGGTTTCTTTTGCGCTGTCAACTATCCGAAGTAGGTGGATTAATATGGCCTTCCAGACACCGAGTTCAAACTCGTGTAGCAGGTCTACGACTAGTATCAGAAAAAAGTCGAAGTCTGTGTGTCCTAACCTGTCTGAAAATGCATTCTGGCCAAAGCGTGATTAGGATTGTTTGTCATTTTGATGACGAACTCATGGTGATACTTACAACTGTCGGTACGAGCGACTGATCCTTGAGTTTTTCTTCTACTTGGGCGGTATCTACGACATATCCTTTTTCATAGATCAATGCGCGAGCTGAGGTGATTTTGTTGCGACGCTCGACAGTATCTTTGCGAGCTAACGTCTGACGCTGCACCATATCAATGTCGGTCGCAATATTTTGGATCTGGTCCTTCGGGATGAGACATCGGGGACAGGGACACTTGCCGAGGTTGCGGACGTTTGCAATTAGCACCCTGGTAACAAGAAAGAAAGGTCAGCAGTGAACATTGCCGGATCTCAGGCGTACTTTTCTGGATAGTCTGCCGAATAGGTGAAAACCCTTGGATAAAGTCGTCTCTCAAACCCGTCGCCACACGAAAGTACAACTCCATGTTCGTATGCGTGAAGAAATTCGTCGTCGAGAATATCCTTCCACTGAGCGTGAAATAGTTCCCTGTGACAGTGCGTGAAGAAGGAATCATTTGGGGGCTTATCCCCTCCTACATGTTCCATGACGAAATCGCGAAAACTGTCTGGCAACTGAATCGATGCGAAAACATCAACTTTTGCACAGTGAAAGACTCCGTAAAAATACTGACCGTTCGGAAATACGCGGCATGGGTACATAGATGCGATGTTGGTTGAGCGCGATCGTACTTCGATTCGTTTCCGAAGTACACGTACAGAGGCCATAGCTTTGCCTCGCCAAATGTGGTCAGCTGTGTCGCGTCCGACCAAAGCATCAGTGCGACGATGCGACGAGGTAAACTACAGTTGGGCTCTTGAGGCGAGTCCTGCAGTTTTCGGTGCGCTTCAATGAACGACTGTGAAGTGAACAGTTCACCTTGAACGCCAATACTCTGGGTCCTATGTGGAGGTTGCCATCGCAGCGAATACGGCTCAAATCGGAAACGACTACAGCGTGCCGGATCGACGAGCTGCTCTCGAATTATCGAGACGAGGGAACGCCGGTAAAACCCCGAAATGGTGTAGTCCTTTGGGCCTGGGTCTTCACAGCGGCGGGAAAAGGGAACGGATATGGTGACGTTTCTGCATACCCATCCATCGTCCATCCATTCCGCCGAATCCTGCTTTCCAGGAACCCTCGGGCCACCCAATTCGCGATCAATTGCTGCCCAGTTGGTGCGCGACACGTCTTCAGGTCGGAAGTCTGCATTACCGATTACATCAAGAAGGTTTCTGAAGCTTTTTTTCGACTTTTGCGCCCCTTGGTTCCAATACCAGTCGCCCAATCGCCATGAAGTTTCATTCGGATAGGGGTGAAACGGGTTTTCTGGGTCAAATCCTTGTACCACGTTGACCGTCGGCTCACAGAGTGGACTGTTCCAAGACTCCCCGCTCTGATCTTCAGGATCATGAGCAGGGATGGCATTACTGTCGTAGACACGAAATAGGTTAAACGAATTCATCTGAGTAGTGTGTTCATCACGCTGCGATGGTGGAACGTGAGCTTGAATCGGTGCCTCCGGATCCTGCGAACTTGGCACCATCCGGATTGCAGGTGAATGAGGATATGGGTCTTCGGGAGGGGGAAGTGGCATAGGCGGTTCCGGGAGCATGTCCCTAAAACGTCGAGGTAGTCGCAGGTTTGACCGTCGGCTTCTGCGAACGGCCAACGGCAAGTCATCATTTTCCGTCCGTTCAAAGGTTGTGGAGGGCTCAAGCTCCACAACATCGGTGCTCTAACAATGTTGTTATGGTGCACTGAAAAATGCCGTAGTACACATAGAACGCACCTGGAGTCGTTGACAGCTTTGTGTGTCTGAGCAGTTCCCGTGTTGACCGCTGGAATTCACGACTGACTGGCTTTCATGAGGCGACGCCGTGACAACTGTATGTAACTCTTGAGCAGGCCTGGTCTCAAGGAGACGCTGTTTCTTCGACGCGTAGGCCTCCTTTGCCCTGAGAAGCGCATCCCCAAGCTGCCTTTTGCGCTTCTTGCAACTTTTTCCATGTCTTGTGAACGCACCAGGATCGTCGAAAGAGCGACCGCAAACACACCTTTGTGCGGCATAGTACTGCAGTTCCATATTGGTCGCGGTAACGAAGGAAATCCTTATATATTCAACAGTTCCCACCGTCACAACGTAGCGGTTGCCGTGTCCGCAAAGTTGCGGCCCTCCCATGAATGATGAGGCAGCCTCGCGAACCCGCCGCAACGCCGCAAGCCACTGCGCTGAGCCTCGCATCGCATGACGCCCGCCTCGCCGATCGTGTAACGTAGCCTCACACATTGGTCGTTGAAAACGTTCAAATCCAAGCTCGGGCGGTATCGAATACAAAATAAAATAAGGATGGGGCATGGGCCCCGCGCTGAGCTAGACGTCCTCATAGAGCATATACACTCCACAGGGGACTTTAAAAAAAAAAAAAAAAAAAAAAAAAGGATGAATCCCTGGCGGATTCATAAGGCTGGTATGAGAATGAAAAGCTACAGAAGGAGAGCAGCCCACGATAAAATTGTTGAGTGCGGCTTTGATGGGCAACAGGGAAAGACTTACGTTGGTCATGTTCCCCCCGAAGTATCAGTGGACTCCGTCCCTTCGAGTCGTTGCTCCACGCTGACAGCGGAGATAGTCGCAATGTATGATTCAGCAGTCGGATCATTGTTTTCGCCAATATGATAGAATTCAGCGTGCATTTTGTCGAGCATGTCTCTGGGGACGCTGAGACCCATCTCCTCTTCGATCTCCTCGATTGTCCTCTGAGCAGCAAGCATCATCTTCGCTGCACTTAGCTTCTTCTGCAAGGCTTCGTGCCACATTCTAGCCTTTCTTTGTTTGTTGGACATAGGAATCGAAGAACGTATCTGTGTGCGATCAGGGTCAGAATTTAGCCAAAGAATCAATACAAGACTAGATACCTTCCCCGGAGGGCAACAGCGACCACATTTGAGATTTGACCGGGAGGAGCTCAACAAACGAGCGATTTCTCTCCTGAGAGTTTCTCTTGAAGTATGGCCACGTATTGCATTCGATGTATGACACACGTTGGGTACAGGTTGTAGGCGATCTCCAGGGACGACATTAACGACAGGCTCGTTTGTGGGCAACATGGGACTTTCCCTATTGGTGGTTGTAATAGGATTCGAGAAAAGGGGAACAGTCTGACAGCTACGTTCTTTATATACAACTACAATCGGAGCAGCGGAGTTTACAAACGAAAAGATAGCTATGCGGTCATTTCCATATTCAAGATATCGTCGATCACTAACGGGGGAGGGTCAGCGTACAGAAAGCTTCCCAGACTACCAAGATGAGGGATGTTTGCGGGGCGGGAAATGAATTGCAAGTACGATTGAAGTATATCGAACCCCTCTTCCGCCTGGGAGCCTCTGGCTTTTGATGCGATGACGTCACCAAGGAACTTGCAGACGGTCCTCATATCGCTCAACACTGCATTGTTCAATGTCTCTGTCCACGTAAGCCACGCAGAAGCCTGCGACTGCGAGTTGCCTGCCGCCATTCGCTTCGTTGGTCTGAACGTTGTGATTTGTTTTAAGTCCGTCTCAAGGTAGAATCTCGCGACGTGCACGAGCTGCAATCGGGTCAACAAGTTGACATATAATGATCAGTGGATACTTACCCATGCGATTTGAAGAGCCGCTGTGTATGCATACACTTCCGTCGGTTGACAAACCGTGAACACCCCGGTGACGGGATCCTGAGTCTCCCCCAGGACACCGCACCATCCCGGACAGCTAATGTCGTAGAGTGACTTTTGAACTATGGACGCGAATTCGTGATTTCCAAACCAACTAGTAACGTGTCCATCCTTGATTTGATGAAGGAGTGAGCAGCCGTTGTCAGACGAGAAGACCATCTGAGATAGAAGGTCCTTCTTCTCATCGTCTGTCATACCAGGCGGTACGATGCCCGGATGGTTTGAATCCCCGAGAACAAAAAACCGCGCTGTCTCGCAGTTGCTCTCTCGAACTGCGCGCGCAACCTCGCCCAACTACGAAATTAATTTAGCCTCTCGGCGGTGTTAAAAAAAAAGTGCTATGATACCCACGTGTAGTCGGACATATTTGCTGAATATCGTCGACTCCCATTCAAGGTCGAAAGATTCTCGAAACCCACTGCCAACTTGAGTGAGCTGATCCGAAGTTACTGAAATACGTATTCATATTACTTTGTCTGTGGCCGAATAGCGTACTAGATAGCTTACCTGATTCGATCCTAAACGGACTCCTTCCGACGCGCATCATGGCGGATTCGCGAATGTCGGCGAACACTCCATCGGGTACTGCTAAACCCATACCTTGCCTCTTGACGTGTTTACAAACGAGGTACGACATCTCGGCGATTACGCGACCCCAGGTGAGAGACCCCAGACTCCGACAGAGGACCGAACGGAGGCGGGACGGGTGGTGGGCGAGATCACTGTGGAGGGAAAGATTACTGTGGGGGGGAAGAGCCGCTGGGACGGGTGGGGTAACGACCCCATCGGCGCCAGCGGATGGCGGTCTTTGGAGCAGCTTGATGATCTCATCGATGACTTCGGGACTGGGTTCGCTTGGATTAGAAGCGGGTCGCTGGGAGGAGAGATGATTGATGCGATCGTAAATCTCGAGGACCCAAAAGTCCTTGTTGACACCAGTAGTGGCTGCTGAGTCTAGTGAGAAGGACGGATCAAAGAGCCAATTTGGCTGCACCGAACTATCCGACCCAGTGGCATCCGAATTGGTGTTCATGGTGAGAGGTGTTGACACTGACAGGCCTTGTGGCAATGACATTGACAAAAGAACTTACCGTCCCCTTGCCGGTCGGTTAATCCCGGGCAAACATCCACGTGACATTTTCCACGTGACGACGTATCCGGTTGCGAGGCGTCGGGCACGAAGCACGGATATATGACGAGCTTGATGGGAGATCGAAGAAGACTGCACGAGAGCGCAGATTGGCGGTGTAACGCAATGCGTCGATGAAGAAGGAAAGAACCAGTGCGAGGGCACACGAGCGATCGAGGACGGCTGTCAAAGAAGACGGCCAGGAAATCGCATCGGTCAACGACGTACCTGGTTCACCCTCCGAACATTCACCATCACCACACCAGTCATCTAGACGACGCCCAGCCAGAACGAGCCAGTGTGACGATGACGAGCAGTTAAGCGCGCAGGCTGAGCGCATGATACAAATGGTCACGGCAAAGATCCTAACGGGGACAGGAAGGCGTCGGAACCATCTAGGGACGATGGGGATCCCAGGAACTTGCCGAAGAACCTAGAGAACGTGAGTGCGAACACTCGAAGTCAACTGAGGAGAACTCACCTCAAAGAGCTCCAGGCAAGCTAGGCCAGCCGGGAAGCAAAATGAGGCGACATCTATACCATCACCTATTGCCTTGTAGACCATCAGAGCGAGGGCGTCCGCCGTCGACGGAATGATTGCACCAAATACCGGGCCAGGGGGTCCACAGGTCAAGCGGGTCGAGTCAGAGCTGGTGAAGGTGAAGGTGTTTGGCGAGAAGGACGGTAGAAGGGTCGCATACCACGGGAGATGAGACGGAACGGACGCGAAGCGAGCGACAACTTGAAGGGCATCGACTCGGAATGAGTGGATGACCGAATATCGCCGAATGTGCGCGGCCGGCTGGACCCTTTCCCCGACTCCCACGAAAAATGACGCCTCCGACAGATGATGTATTGTAATTTTTGGACGATTGTTTGTTGGGACTTGAGTATGTTCATTGCGCAGGTTCTCCAGAGGTGGTCCATGGATGCACCGTGACATTGTCTGGCTCGTCCTGAGCAACGCGTCACTCCAGTTTGATCGGTGTCGTGCCACTGCATTTTTCATCCTGTCAGCGTCATCGAAAAGGCGGTCAACTGATTGACGAACCTCCTAGCTTCCCATTCGTTGAAGGCATCAATGATACGCTTACATAAGTACATCGCGACATTGCCACATTAATATCGGTCATCAAGCTGCATCTCACTATCTATTTGTAATAATTTTGCCTGTGCCTGCAAGCCCTTTCAAGTTGGTGAGAGGCTGAGAGCCTGGCACGTTTGCGTTCGACAGAACCCTTCTCCCATCTCCTACGAAGTGGGAGTTAAGCTACGAACTTCATGAAGCATAAATTTCGTTAGAAATTATAAACCTTGAAGACACAATAGCATCGACGACACGGATAACGGACTTGGAATTTTAAGGATCAATATAATGTAGTATACATTTTACTACTTTTTTAGGGTTTAAATTTTTATTTATACGAAGCTAATTTCCTGCGGCCGGCCTGGAACGAGGTAGTAGTCTAGACACCATCCATTTTGGGTGTGCTCTCACGAGCTTCGGAATATTCCGATAACCAAAACGGAAGCCTATCAGCATCGGGTGTAGCCCATGCGCTTCCTAAAACGGAACGTCGGGTATCGAGACAAGGAACGAGGGTATTTCCGTGCGGTTGTCTCCGGGGCCTTCCCGTTCGTAGCGCACGCCCGCACATCATCCCCCTGTCTTTGCTGGGGTATCAGCGGGATAGCAATTAGGAGGCTCGTCGCCTTCTCACCCGCGCTCATCCCGCTAGGTGCGTTTTACAGCGTCATTCGTCCGACGCTCCTTCTCACCCGCGCTCTTCAATGTCGCTAGGCTTTGTTTTGTGCACCCGACCCCCCCTCTATGAGGGCCCGAATGCACAAATATTCCGCGCGCAACTTTTTGTAGAGCGCGCACTTTTTCGGCCCGGGCGCGCATCTTTTGGAGGTGGGCACGCAATTTTTCGGAATGGG